>JABASD010000215.1:0-100451 GCA_019776165.1 Pogonognathellus flavescens
GCATAATTGTTATTGCTGATTTTGTTGTGTTACACAGATAAAGACTGTTCATGCAAATGGCTACTAATGACACGTTAATAAAACCGAACTTTGAACTTTAAATCAACCTCAAATATACTAACTAATGTAATTACTGCAATCTGGAATGTGTTCTGTCTGTATGTGAGAGACTTAGCCAATTACGAATAGGAAACATTAATGCGGTGTAAGTGATTCATATTATCATCGGTGTGGCGGCGGTAGAACTTTACAACTGCCACATAACAATTAAAAATGCATTGTTAAAGTTAAAAGGTATGTGGTTTAAAGAGAAATGTGTAAACTCTAGGGAATTAAAAATACCATGAGTGCTTTACATTTTGCTTTACCTTTTGCTGCAATCCTGAAATACCTGATTTGGCTTGCAGACTCTTCCTTCAAAATAATACTACCTATATTGTTATTTCAGCGGCCATAAGCCATTTTGTGCCTTACGCTATAGTATAATAAATTCCGCGGTGAGTTTTTCCTGACCATGCATGCCAAAGTTTTACTAATTATGGTAATTGGTGCAATTTTGTACAGCACTACTATATAGGTTTCATTTTACATACATAAATAGTTAAACAGCCTTAAAATATAATAGAAATACATAAAGGTAGAAATATCTGAAATATTTTTGCGTCGTCTGTCATCTACGTATGTAACCTATTATATGTTACTCATGTCACAATTAGATTACATGCATTAGCAGAAAGTGACGTTGCTTTGATGACGATCTAACTCATCTCAACTCACGTCTGTTATGAAAACAGTAAAGATTATGAGGCTGTCACATTCAGACGTACGATAAAGGTGGGAGAGAATACGAACAGAGAATACGTGCAGAGCATAGTGGATTTGTAACTGTGTAGCTTAATTGGAAGTTGAAGTTGAGAATATGTGGGTGGAGGAGGATCAAGTCAAGTCCATATCAAATAGGCAATACTTTACTAATTCATGCAATTGTGTGTGTGTGTAGACTTTCTCCCTCTCCTATCATCTTCTTATTCATGCATCATACAACAAGTAGTTCCGTTACGTCCGACTCTTCCGACCTCAGCTTCAGATAAAGCACGATCTCACAACACACACAGTGTGACGTTCTTTACTTTTCTACCTTCCAATTTGCACATTATGTGTCCTAAAGACCTTTCCTCCATGTGTACTGCGAAGTTGCGTAGTTTTTGCACTCTAAGCCACAACTGTATGATATAACTCTCTATCTGTGTTTCTCTTTTTTCCTTTCAGTTAGTTAGATGCTGGATTCTCAGTGTGCCCTATTTTACAATACCTATAGTATGTCCTGTCACATATCCTCAATCCTCACTAATACTAACAGCCACATATACAATGAATTGTTCTTCACTCGAGTATTCATCTATAGTGTGGGTGGGTTGTTAGAATTAGTGGATCTACGTATTACGTGCATAATACAACGACGACCTAACGGCGCACCCGCTTACTCATTGTGGTATAAGCATTTCAATTTATATGCTACTCACTACTCACGCATTTCATTTTCCGGGAAAGCATCAGATTCATGGAAAGAAGTTGTAACCAACACAGCACACAGAGTTTCACATCTTCAAATATAGTAATATATTCATGAAATTGAGTTCTATTAACTTGAATATAATTCCAAATGTAAATGTTATGCTGTCATTGTTTATTAACTCTTAACCTGGACTTCTTTAAAGCCCACTTTGTTACGTTTACATTTCTGTTGGTACTGTATAAACGTAGTCTCAACCTTTTGCAGAATACCAATTCACTTAAACAAGGAATACTGTTTTCAGTGTCGTATCTGTACATGGAGGTGCAAATCTATTACTATCACACAGTTCGTATGTTCTCCATACTGCACGAGATTGCCCTATGCACGTACCACTCGAATGATCATTCTGTATTGATTTCAATCATAATTATAGACTCAATTAATTTACCCGGGTTGGGTAATAATAATAATACACCTACACAAAGAGGAAGGTTGAAAATTGTTTCACATGTTAATTTTAATTATGTTTTCTTCGCCGCAAAAAATCCTACATACAAATATGGATACATGCTTAGCAATCTTTAATAGACGATCCCAGGAAATATTCAAAGGGTAATATTAAAATGAGAACCAATTTTTAAATTTTGCTCTTTAGGTCTATGTGTACTATTCAACTCGGGATAATTACTTCAGTCGATAATGAGTGAAATCGAAACGGCATGTTAACAAGAGATTTAGAACAGCGTGTATATAGAAGATAATAATATTAATTATAATAATCTTCGGTAAAGTAGCCTGTTTGTCAGGTTGTTTAGGAATGACTATGGGTAAATTAAATGTGTGCTTGCATATCAGACTATAGGCAAACATACTGCAAATTATATTTGAAGGGAGAAATTTGTTTAGAAATGAAGCTTTACATTGTTTTATATTCGATGTAAAGAAAGTGAGAATTTTCAATCCATGTTTCCCAGTACTGCATGAGGCGGGGAAGATAATTACTCTGAAGGCATAAATAATTCACCTTTGTTAGTTCTGTTTGTGAGTTCTAAACTTAAGGCTAATGTAAACAGAATTTTGAGACTGAAACAACGTACAAATGTAATACTGTATCAACAGTTACTATATGGGTTAGTTGCTTGAGGGCATTTTTTGTTTCATGATTTCTGCCTTTCTTCTGTGATTCCTATCATTCGTTAGCAACAATACGGTTATACGAATTAATTAAATATCAACGATGTTACTAATGTCAATAGTACACAGGTATTAATAAAAATAATCATTTATATTAAGTAATTAAATGAAGACGTAGTACCAGTGCATTTGTGCAAATGTGAAGCAAGGAGAACATTATATTATTCCTATTAAATAAAATTTAATTTAAGTACTATATGCAAACAAAGAATGATTAGGCGACAACTGACAATGGTCCAGTTTCAGTAGTTTATGGGGTTTGCTGCTTACTATATGGGAGTTTTAATTGCTCGTTAGTTTAATGATTCTGTTCACTTAATCAAAAATGCTAACAAACGTTCATCAAGCTTTATAGTAAGATGTAAAATGGGGTTAAATTATGATATGGATAATATAATATTGGGATATATGCCATGGTAGCTTACAACAATTTATTCAATTACTGTCACACAACTTTTTATGCAAAACATGAAGCCCATTTCAATCGTTGGAAAGCCTCCTTCCCTAAAATGTTTCATAATGAACCAATTTCTCAGATTTTTGGTTCAATGCATTCGTTGGTGTTAAAATCAACAAAGAAATAATATACCTATACCACCAACATCATTACATCATTAGATACTCTTCTATGGACAGAGCTATAGGACACTCAGTGTAATACATAAAGCTAATTGTAAATCGCAGTTTCTTCGAGTGAACACGGAATGCGAATTTAGTTCAAGTTATTGCGAAACTGAACTGTAAACACACTGTTGCTATTGCATCCAAAAAAGCATTGTACTATTTTCAAAAGTCACTCATGGAACTCTGTCAAATCTGACTGCATATAGCACGGTAGTAGACTGAAAATATAGTAAAGTTGGTATCACGATTCATAGCCAGAAAAATCTGCTAAAATTCCATTATAAAAGGATCATAGCTTAAAATACAATACGTACTAGAGGTGGTAACGAGCCGGATTTTACCGGCTCGAACTCGGCTCGACAATTTATGGCTCGTACTCGGCTAGACAATTTATGGCTCGTACTCGGCTAGACAATTTATGGCTCGAACTCAGGCCGAAAATGTATGACTCGAACTCGGCTGGAACTTAACGAAAATTCCAGCTCAGGCCCGAAAAAAGCTGGAAATTTTAGAATTTTTAATTTAAAATTGATACATTTTACACAATCCCATTCTTCCCGCCATGCTCGAACTCGGCTAGGCTTGCTACCACCTCCAGTGCGTACCTACCTAGGTATTTCTAGTCCTCAATCATCACAGATGCGAGTAAATTAATCGTTTCACCTTGTTAATTTGTAAATAGTTTGAATTCTTTTTAATTACAATGCTTATATTTAGTTTTAAATGAAAGACTGCACAGTGTTTATAGACACAATGATCCATCTACATATTATGGGCTCTTCGGGCTTGCGTCTCCAAATTCCGAAAACAGGGGTTATGTTTATGTGACACAGATTAGTGGCCGAAGGTCGCAAACCTGTTCTTTTTATCTCTTAGCCCCAAATCCCCATTTCGGAATCATACTTACGCCCTTATCTATACAAAAAGGTAAAAAACGACATTAAAAACGGACTACCATTCAGACTGAGCCTCTTTGCTCTTTACTGTTTATACCCACCTAAATTAGCAACTCTGCAGACTCTCTGGGATTGGTTTACAGGATAGAATTAGTTTAGAAAACTTAATTACCAATCAACATTATCATAAACTACTGCGAGATATATGGTAAAAACTTCGCTCACTTTACTAATTTTGTTGTCGTGCAGTTAAATAATAATAAAAATGTATCATTGAAACTTTATATCGTTTGATTAAAAATTAGTGTAATTATGTCTACACCATTAAAACTGCATTTTCCCAATTTTCACTATTATACTATACTGCAGCATTTCATTTATTGCATTTTCAAATTGCCAAACTCTACAAGACTACTAGCTAACAGTAGTCAACTGATGACAATTTATTACATATCTTTTCACAGTTCTTGCGGAGAGGCAGCAAAACTTTTGTGAAGCGAGAATCATTCAATGTCAGTGTAGTAATAATAAGGAAACTGAACAGAGTAACATTGGTTTGGGCTGTACTGTTGTAGCCTGTGCTTCTTTTACTGCGAACGTCGTCCTGTTTCTGTGACATGACAATGCAATGGTTGGAGAAGTTTTATCTATTAGTATTTGTCAGAGGGAAGAGAAGATGTGAGATCATCAATTTGTCAGTAGTCACTGGTTGTCAGTAGTAGTTAATTTAAGTTTTTACTAGGAAATAGCATAAATTAAGTCAAGCTGAGTGTACTTACTTGGCTAAAAAGAAATTTCAAGTCGTCATGAAACATTGTTTACATTTGTTTGGGTAGAAGAAGCTTTATGGGTGACCAAATTTAGTTTTTAGCAGTTTATAACGAAAACAGAATCTGATGATGGGTTTACACAAGACTTATTAAGTTCAACAGCAGTGAGTATAACTTAGAAAATGAACTAAAAGGCTCTGTCTTGCTTGGGAACACTTGGGATGTGACTGTGAGACCGCTGTGTGTGCAAACTTTCTGCGTAAATTAACTGGGCATACTGTTTGTAAAATATATTCATGCCGAAGTCTAAACTCGTAAAGTATGGGAAAATACGTTCTTACGTGTGGAGATGGAGCAGTGAGAGAATAATTATCAAGGACTGATTCACGACATGGTACCTAGAACTAGAACTGAAAATAGCAGTCCCAACTTTCGGGTTTGATTACTAATACTCTCTTGTCTCTCTCCTACTCTTCTCTTCTATTACCAGATCTCGGGATATGCACAAGCTTAGATTTTTAGAGTAGGCTCCCTGCAGAAAACGTGTTTTACGTTTGGGTTTCATTCAATTCCACGGTATGAGTCTTGAGACACATGCAGTGGGTGTAGGTAATATTTATGTGAAATGTGAGTGGAGTACTGAGCTCAGTACTTGGAATTAAAATGATATGAGGTGGTGCTATCAATCGTGTTAGATTTCTTATGTTGCAGATTTGCCTCCTTCTCGTCGATCGTGCTGAATGAGCGATTTGCTTGGATTTTTTCCCCCGACATTTAATCGACATATTTTACGTAGTCTTTTAACATGACATGTGAATGTCATAACCAACTTCGGAAGGCGTGCCAAATCATTTCAAAAACAAGCCAAGGAGTAAGTGGGCACATACTTTATATGGTTACAAAAGATTTTCCCTATAATGAAAAATTAGATATCTTGTCTAAAAATTAACATTTTACAATGTAAAAACTTAATCTATATGCCTAGTAATTGTTAATATTTACTCATATCATTGTTAAGATTGAATACGTTTAACCAGGTTGATATTTTTGTTTATGTCTTAATGACACTCCTATATAGATAATCAATTTAGTAACAATGTTACACAATATCCTTCGTTTTAATAGAATCTCAACTAAAGTAAAAAATGTATTTAAATAATTTGACCTCTGATTTAAAAAATTACTTTTCTGCTCCGAACTTGTAAAATGAGCAATAGTAGGTATTCAGTTATAAGCATGTATTAAATATTTAACTATGTTCAACCAACATGAAAGTTCAGTTATTTCTTGCGTGTGAAACTTGCAGATATCAAGCATTATGCCTACCATAAAATGTAACGAAATTGATATAAGCTTGAATTGAATTTTATCGGTTTCTAACGCATTTTAGTAGTGATCTAGGCAGTTCATTGTAAAATGTAACACGAAGGTAGACACATAAATTTAAATGCTACGTTACTACTCACTATTACTGTAATACATAGCTATTTCTATCAAGATTACACCGTAAATGACAGAATAACATATGGAGCGACTTTTTGTTAGTATGAATTGAAGCGTGTAACCCTCGGTTTACTCTGCGGTGCATCTACACCTTTACTTTTGCTTGACAATATACTAAATACGTGAAAACATGCTTTCTCCTTGCATCACGTACATGAGAGATTCACGGTTGAATGAAGCTCTTCAGTTTATTAGATCATTTACGGTACTATATGAATATATTGAGATTACAGGTCAGAATAGAAAATATACTTAAAATGAAAAATATGAAATATTATATTGTACAGTGTTATGAATTTTAATAACGGTGGTTTACTGCCATAATTGTAAAGCTGAAAATAATTTGTCAACACACAACAACTCCCACACTTCAAACAAAGTTGTACAGTGAACACATTACACTTACACTACACTTATGCCTGGTTCGTAGACAGACTATCCTGTGACAGTCCTTCAACGGATTTTTATTTGTCCTTTCTTATCTTATTTTTGAAAATACGGTCCTGTCCTAAATTTTTTAGGATTTTTCCAGATGACAAACATACAGGCGGACGGAGTGTTCTTATACAAAAACATTTACGATTGTAACTGACGATGAGTAAGATATTATATTCCCATGTATGTGCTATCTGTAGTGGGTGAACCGGTCAAGATGAATGATTGGAGTTCGTGTTGTCTGTTAGCTGACCTCTTGGACATTTGAATAACAAGTGACATGTATTTAGAGTTTCAAGTTTGAGCAAGACAGCAAAGCAAGCATATTTCAACTCAAATCGTACCTATCGACACGTCAAGTCGAGCAAAATGCAGTAGACGTACAGCGAACCAGGTCACTTCACTTGCATCTCTAAAACATTATCAAAAGTGCAAGGAAGTGAAATGTATGAGATGTGTGACAATTCCACTGTCAGTGTCACTGAATGTAAGAAATACTCAAAATGTCATTCTTGCTTGTCACGTACGGAATGTAAGACAAACTTCAGCAGTATTACACCAGACAAGACAAGAACCGTTCCAATATATATATATGTCATTTACATAACAACTTATTTTGTACGAAGAGCAAATAAATAATTTTACATTTTTTAAACATATTAATTATAAGGTATCTTCAAATTTTATCTTTGTAGGATTGGAGGTGTACAATTTAAAAGAAAAATTTATTCAGCTAGTACAATTGAATGTCATTGAATTTATACCACTTTGCCCCGTAACACTTTAAGCATTATGAGAGTTCTATCTTGCACAAGGGGTGCTTGTCTGCTTGTTCTGTTTACCACGCTACAAATATAAAATACACCGTGGATAACTTATTCACAGAGACCGGTTAGGCAAGATTTTGTCGATTTTAACCGTGACTTCCTAGTGCTCCTAGCAAACTGTGATTAAAGATCTTCATCAATCAGTTCCTTAGTAGCTTAAAAACGGAATTTTATTTGTCCTTTCTTGTTCTATTTTGAAAATATAAATCCTATTTCTATCCTAGAAATTTTAGGATTTTTCATATTTTGAAAAATACATACCTATTGTGTCTTAAATACACATTTAAGACAAAAATTGGCCATAGAAGTTGCAAAGAGTGGCACGGGGCCTCCTAACACTAGATATCTCAGAAAAGTGCCAATATTATTATCTCCAAACTGTCAAAACTCACCAAACTGTTTTTCTTGCAGTTTTGCCTAAATGTTAGGGCAATTTTCGTACTACGCACGATTAGATCCCCCAAAATCTTTGTAATTTATTTCACAACATGATTATGTATTATGTATAATAAAATATAGGTATAATCAAACTGTTATCATACATTATTTTGGATCTTAGTTTGCTAATTTTAAGATCCTAAATCATATTCTATTTCGAAATAATTCTGTCGTTCCTATCCGGTCTCTGCTTATTCAGTACTTCTAACTAGTGAGTAGTGTGTATTGATAATTCTATACTATAACTTATAGCAAATAATATTATTTAAACCTGCATGCTAAACGAGATAAAATCAACAAGGATAGGATAGGAGAAGAAATTGTACTGTAATTTCTACCAAGTAATTTTCAAAACATAACGTTGCAATTTCAAATGTGATTACAAGCGTGATTAGTGATTACAATAAGTTTCCAATATAATATTTAATCTCATTCAAGGTATACAACCGTCAAATGATCGTTTAGGTAAAAAATAGTCTATACTGGTAGAGTTATAAATTTTTTCAAAATTGAGGCGTAAGTATACAAACTTAAAAAATCATATTACTAAAACCCCACACAAAGCGCTACTATTGAGAGTACTGTACTCTCCAATAGTGGTTTGATTTATGTTGCAAACTGCAAAGTCGTTTCCCGAAAATGAGAATACTGCATAGTGGTATGTTCATTTCATACTACACCAGAGCGGTTTCTCTTTACCTATTACCTTCCAGAGAGTCTATATTTAATACCACATGAAAATTTAAAAATGGCTCAGGGCGACTCTAGAATCAGAATCGGATATTTCAGCTATTTCAGCATTCTGCACATGACTATAGATAGACATTTGGACACATAAAATTTTATTATGTTTGCTAATATTTATTTAGTGAAATCATTGTTTCGAAAATAAAAACTCAATAAATTAAACGCGAAGATTCCAAAAATAAGAAATAATTTAGTTTAAATATTTTTAAATTAAAAATAAAGAAAACAGAAAATTGTAAAATTAATGCCTACCTATAAATTTTGTTGAATGCACAAAATAAAATATTTAGTTGGAGATACCACCCGATTCGAAATCTGTCTCCATAAATAATAGGTTTATAAAGTGAAAGTATTGATATTTCCATGTTGCCTCTGCATGCTGCAGCATAACTATATTTCACATTAATACTAAGAGTACGTGAAGGATTTGTGAGTACAACGACATGTCATGTCGAAAACAAACTCTATTTTCTATTTTCCTGACTTCTATATTTGCATTATTGTCCCCACAATAATATCGTCATCGGCAGCGATTCCTTATTGTATGCGACAGCATTCTGGAGAAGGCACACTACAAAACAAGAATCTATTTTACCACCACATTCTATATAGATACATTATTATTATAATATTATATTTATCCACCTTCTACACAAGTAACGGTACATTTAGATTTATATGCTACAAATGCTGTCCCTTGTAGGATCAAGGTAAAATTGATGTAAATGTTGATTTAATGCTATAAACAGATTCACATTGAAATGTTGAATGCTTCCACTACTGTTTCCATATTCCCCTTTGCGTGCTTGAGAAAGATTGGTACAATACAGTCCAAGATTGAGAGGTTATCAAGCACGTGCTGTTTTTCAACGATCGCGTGGGTGAAATTATATTTACCCTTCACGCAATCGACATATTCAACTGTCTCTACACTAAAAAATCAAATATTTGTATTTCAAATTGTGATAAATATGTAGGCGTACAATTCAAGGTGTATAAATATACTCCATATAAAGGAAGAGAGTCATTTACTAAATGCATACATACTATATGATTCTATTTCTAGAAAAATCGTTTTACCCTTTCCATATGCCTAAATTGCGCTGCCCGACTGCCCGAAGTATAATTAAATACGTGTTACAGTTAGTATTGATTCTAGTTAGATTGATTAATTTATATTCTTTCATCTTTGGGCGTAAGAAATATTTATAACATTCTGTATCAACGAGAATGAGAACACCAGATAGAATATCACGACTGAGTGAGCTAATGTTATATTATTTACATTGTCGAAACGAAAACTAACGGGGAAAAGTTTAAATTTTTGATGCTTGATTATTCTCTCTTCAAAATTGGTTACTGTTTGCAATTATTGTTACGGAGACTTGTTAGCAGATACTTTCGGTGTTAAGCCAAGTCGGTATATTTGATGAACAACTTTCTCAACTTTCTCCGTATTTTATGAAAACGCATCACACCGTACTGTTCGCGGTTTCCGTTATATATTTATACGCCTTATCCTCACCAGATGTTCAACTGCTGTGCATTTAATTTTGAATTGCAATCAAAAATGTCATTATAAAGATAGAAAGCTTCGCTCTTTCTATGTTAAATATAATATGGCAAGGGAAAAGTTTCCGTGGAAGTATAGCAATATTATATTAGTACATAATACAAGTTTTGCTAACTGCGACTGCATGTCTTGCATTGCACCAGCTTCGAATCCACGTGAAATTTGTATCTATGTACATGAGGCGAAATGCATCTTTTGATATTTTTACCAGACAGACTAATTTTTTGAATTAATGCCTATTATAATGTTATTGTTATACAGATGGTATTATAACAAGTAAATTAATTTGACTTTTGTAATAACTTTTGACTCTACAAAGCTGTTTTTGCACTGGAGCTAGTTATATCTAGGTTTCTGTTTCGGATTAGCTTGCCCATCTCACTATGTGTTTGCCTGACTTTACTTCGATCATTCTCTAATCCAAATATTTGACTTGCAGGACAAAACAGAAATGATGACAAAGCAAACTACAAGGGCAAAGCAAGTCAGTTAAATCAACCTAAACCACAATGCACATAGAAAATGCCACGCCATGAATGAACATTCAATTCTTGTAGAATCCATCCAGTTTTCATGTTTCAGTAGATACAATATATTTACGTACTAATAGTATTTTGAATAACGTATTCTTACAGTTCTATAGTCCTGGGAAAGCCGCTTGTGGAAGAAAGCAACCCAACTGACGTCAACTGACGTATGCTCACCCTTCTGTACTATTTACACTGCCAAACTAAACATTAGTTTGTTTTGCTATATGTTATATAGAACAAATGCTATACTATCAGGTCAGAGGGCAAGCTATCTCCCAATCTGCGTATAAAGTGTAAAAAGATTTCCATATGGTCAAATAGACACATTATGAATAGGCATTATATAAGACACGCAGAAATATATCTATGGAAATGAAATGGTTATGAAATCCAACAAGTTTGTTGTGGGAAAATCTCATGGGAAATGCACAATTCGGTTTAAAATTAAGGAAACGAATTTTCTTTCATAAAGTTCAAACTCTTTCAGAAGCTTTTTAAAACTATTCATTATCTACAATGGGCTATACTAGAAATGAAAGTAAGAAATTGATTCAATTTAAAGTTGTAGTAGTAGGTGGTTTTCTAAAATAGTAAAATTCAAAAGCAATGCATCATGCATATAAGCATGTTTCATAGTTTTGTAATCTCTTCTTCTCGTTTTGTATGCTTTAAACGTATGTATGGTATGTATACAAGGAGGTGAATCATTGCTGCTTCACTAATAATATATTGTACGGACGTTTATAATCTTACCTTACATGTGTTGATAAAAAAATTAAAAACCTCCAAGCCAATTAATACGAATGCTTCGAAATCGGTTTAAAACGGGCTTAATACACAGTTTTGTAACATAAAAATATTAAATCCCGAATATTTCATAAAGATTTGTTATTATGACATGAGAAATTAACTCAAAATGAAACAGACATAATAAATTAAAAACATTCCATTCGAATTCACAGTAGCCTCGCTGTGAAGTCTCCATGCTGTGAGCTAAATCTGAAAGTCAAATAGTAACGCCTAGCAAAGCCGAAAACCGCTAAAACATAACAAAATTAGGATCACAAATGATTTGTATTTCGGGCCACTTTAAAGAGTTCTTGTCTCTCTCCTTTTACATTTTCAGTCTTTAAATGAATACCATTACACACCAGAATTTTTTCACTCATTTAGGGGTTTTCGGCTAAACTACGTTGATACTATGAGGCTACTGGAAATAAATCTCTAACGAACGTTTATATTAACCGAAAGGCTACTTGATGAAAATTGTTTGTAAAAAGAATACCTGCTAATATCGAAGTCTAGGTATGTCATGCAATATGTATGTAATGTTAGTGCATATTTAGTTGCTGTACTATATTTTATGGTGAATTTTTTTTCCTATACGGTGTGTTGTGCACAACACACCGTATAGGAAAATGAATATGAACGAGTATATCAGATAAAATTCTGAAACGGCACTTACCCTGCAAAAGAAAAGTCTATAAACGCGTGCTACCTAAAATGCTGAATATGAGCTTAACCCGCAGAAATACATTTCTATTCATGTCTCTGTTGCTGTTCTTTTCTAAAAAAGTCTAAGCAAGCGGAACTTCCTAATTTTATTAACGACTTCAACTTTTGGCACTGATTTCTATTTGTATACATTTTACTTACATTACCTACCATTTTTCTCTAGAAGAGATAACATACAAACAGTGCTGAAAACCTATACATTAAATTGTACAACACTCAAGGTCAAATTATCTGCAACAACTCTGAAGCAAATGAAACTGAAGAATGTGATTCATGCGATTTAAAATTTTGCCAAATGCAATGCCAGAAATCCTCTCAAAGCAGAAAGTATTTGTAAGTGAAATTAAAAGCTAGTTTTTACAGGGTAGCCTAGAAGGATCTTCTAACATTTTCATCGCTTCTGTATATAAATCCGTAAATATAAAGAAAGTTAAAAAATGCACATATTTAGGAATTTTGTTGGAATTTTCAGGACAGGCATTTACAAATATTTGTAATGCTCCATCCTGATGTCCTCTCTGATCTGTTCCAAAATCACTTGGTACGAAATAGACGCTTAGGAATTATTCATGATCAAAGTTTTTATCTGGTCTACCCTGTACATTATTAAACAAAGTGAGATACATACTTTACCCTTAAGTAAAATTGCCCACAAATCCTTTTGGCTATGACGAGTTCAAAGGAGGAAATGAAGAAGTGGAGCCGAAGGTTAATTTCAGTTAGGATCCGGATGGTAGGAGTAGCCGTAGCATGATTGAATAGTACCAGTTTGAATACGCACTTTGATATTTATCAAATTAGCATCTCATGTTGGGATTTTGGAGAGTATGGAGATAAGGAAACTCATTAAAGGATATTTTATGTTTTAGTTTAGCTAAGCCCATAGGCTGTTCGCCTAGTAAAAATGCGAACATTGTGTATATAATTAGAATATCATAAAACAGTAGGATCCTGACTGGACAGAAACTTGGGTAACTTGAACAGTCATTGCAAGCGGATTAGAAATTACACTGAAAACTATTTACACATGTATTAGTAGTTTTTTTTGTACTTTGTGATTGCGTAACATGAAATACGATTATACCTAATTTGCCTATACTAAAAACTCTATATAGCACATTCTGAAAACAAGGTCTGAAAATATTCTATCTACGAATTTAAATACACTTAACTATTCACATTTTGTTTAATATTACTTTTTTATTACTTAGGAAATGACGGTGCAACAAAACTTTAGCTCACTCAACTCAACTGCATCAAAAATACTCTCAGATAAGCCTACTATTTGATTTGATATTGTGAAATTATTCTGAGGAACTCCAATCAATACCAATGAATATTCAATGATTATTTTATAGCTAGGTATATATGTATTTATTGCCGTTTGAGTGAGTAATAAGAAAGGCTTTCACGGATTTACCTACAATCTCACATAACTTACGTAATACTTTGGTTATTTCTTCAGTGCTGTCAAATGCCGGATGAAATGTGTGCAATGTTTATTCCGCTGTAATAACTTTTCCAGGACTGGATTTCTGCCTTTACCTATTCTATTACTAGGATTGTACTTTTTCTAGCGTAAGCAAAACTCTGAGTAATAGTATCTCTGGAATTTCCGTCATGTCATGTCCATACCTACCATACATAATATAAAACACATGAAATACATTGCCCATGCATACGCATTGGCGGTGCGGTGATATAAAAAGGCAGAGAGTACAAGGAGATGGTATGTAAATCGTAATATGAAAAGTTGGCTAGTTGTCCAAGGAAACTCTAAGGATGCGACGAAAGAATGGAAAAATCTTTGAAAAACTTTAGCTTCGCTGCTCAACCAAGTTTGAATGGTAAAAAAGAGTCTCATCTTGGTTTTGGAGAAGAGACGAAGGGGGAGATGAGAAGGAGAAAGATAAGATGCAAATACATTCATATACATCCTTACAAGCAGTTACAAAGTAGAAATGGACTACTATCTGTAGTCTCCTATCGCCCAGCCAGACCAAACTAAATTCGACCGAAATTCGACTGCTACTAAACTGAAGGAAACTAAAATGCAGCTTTGCCTGGATGAATACATTCAGCAACAATAAGTAAAGTAAATGGATAGAGAGAAGGGAAATGACTCGGTGGACTGTCTGTTGTGACTCTGGTCTGTCCTTTTTCCTTCGATTATTACTCGACTACTTACTACTGCTAGTTGTGTTGTAACTGAAGTAAATTCTACCTCTGCCCATCTGAGTGAGTATGTGCATAATATGCATACATAAGACTTTTACATAATGTGCTTACTTGCTAAGTTAGCAGACTAAAGACTGGAGATACTTATTACCCCGATGTACATCTGCACATACAGACAGTTCTTTTCCTTATCTTCAGCAATATTATTTATGTGTATAGATTTTTGATAGGAGCGGGGATGACGCTCACAGCTCCCAAATTCAACTACTCATATAAAGAACTGTTTTATTAGTAACTTAGTCCGTGGTGTCCAATCCAATCCAGTCACGATTGTCGCTTTACTTACTATATGACTTAGAAAGAGCCGGAAAAGTAAAATAAAGTAAATCCATGTTGAGCCACAATATGGCCCAGTCCGAGAGCAATGACGCTCAAACAGCCTCATGTACTTTCTTTTTATATTACAACTAGTTCTTTCCAGTATACATTAGCACAGCCTTTACAAACTTAACCCAACAGAGGATCAAATCAAACCATATTCCATTCTTACTGTATATTTACTCATATCATTTCATATGTGCAACTAACAGTTCGCTAAAACTCCAAACAAAGTCCACACACAGATGCACAGAGATGAAATGGAAAACAAGAAAAACGGAACGGAAAAGAATAAGAGAAAATATTACACAGTAGTATGGTATACTCCACTGGTATATCCTAGACACTGCGAACATCCTTGTAAAAAGGCTACATACTACCAAGACTAATGATATTACCAAGTACCAACAAGGCGGAAAGGAAAGGCATCCTACTAAAATCAGACGTTTATGATGTTGATGTCGAGTGGGTAAAATAAGAGAAAGTTACAGCACATTACAACATACACATTTCAGCCCTTACATAATAAGCTACATCAAGTAAACTCCACTGCTACATGTATGCACCGTGTATCACCATCTCACAGTCTTCTATGGACCAAAAACACTAGCTTAGTGTGGATGTGTGTGAACATCCATAATATAACATGTATTTTCTACATCAGTACTTTTTTCGTATGTCTGGTGGTTGGTGGAGGTTAACACTGTACCTACACGTCATGTAGCATGGGATATCATGCCATTTTGCATTGTGTGTATCCATTTGTACGAAAACATGTGCATGTGTCTCTGTATGAAAACTGAACACTTTCTGTACGATACGTTTCTATTTCTAGTAGAGATACAGCATATGAGTGTGTGCATAAGTACGTGTAAGCATATCTTATATAGGAAGTAAGCACAGGACACGTATGTAAAATGACAGAAAGACGACGACGAAACGACAAAGGGATGTCAACTGCTAGCAAACCAGTCAAGAAAGCCGAAAACATGTCAGGAAAGCAAATGGAAGCTTGTCCAAGGGTTTGTTGTGTTTCGTGTATAAGTATATGAGACAAGTGGAAGTATACTTGGGGACAAGGGATCTACGACTGTTATTTGTACTTGGTCAGTGTGCATTTAGTTAACTGAACTAGTAAAATAAAAGTGTGTTATGTTGTAAAGACATGCTAGATGACTGCTGCGAGTGTATGATATAAACGAGAGAGACGTGTATATCGTCAAACAGTTTGGATAGATCGGATCATAGTTCAACCATGGAACCGGCAGGAGAATAGTGCATATTATTCCAGATTCTACTTACATCCTTGTAAGATGATATTAGACAGAGATAGGAGGAGTCCAGTTAGTAGTATAAGAGTAGAATATTGTGGAATAGTTCATGTAACAATATATTATGTACAAATGCTCTGTGTAACCATAAATGAAAGTACCTACGAATAATCTGTGAACACCCTGATGAAAGTTCATCTATAGTTGGTAGGAATCGTATTTATTATGAGTATACTATAGTGAAATGATTGCAAAGCGTAAGAGTGTGTGTGTTTGTGTGTATGGAAGAGACACTTGGTTGGTTTGGTTTTAGGAGAGTTCAATAAAAATGAACATACGTGTCCTAATGCACATACACACATAATATAAGTTGTATTGCGGGGATACTAGAAGAGAGAATATTAGTAAGAGAAAGTTGAACAGAGTCAGAGCCAGATCATTTGTAGTAATAATTACATGCGCGAAAGTTGTGTAGATGGTAACTGGCGATTTGATTACAATGCTTTTTCCACTCGAGGCGGGTTTTCTTTGAGTCTAAGTCCCGCCCGATGATTTCCAACCTTTTCCTTCCCTTATTCTATAAAGAGGGTCACTTGTCACTTGAATTGCAACAAGTTCGCAGTAGAAGACTCTCTACGGTACACTTTGGACTACAGTCCTCACTCAGACTGCACACAGTGAATCCGCCAACGAGCCCCACACTCTCTCACACATTCCAAATACTTTTCATTCGGCCGAAACGAAAAGAAAGCTTTGCTGCTGCTCTCTCAGAATCTCATTCCCTCTCCGTCTCATCTCTTCTCATCTCTTGCTTGCTGAAACTCTCACACACATCCCACACGAACATAAGAACACCACACCGACATCCATACACAGCACACACGTCCTTTTCCAACACAAGCACCAAGACAGTCTCACCATCAACACAATTATCTTTCTCCAAGTAAAGCACCCGGACGGACGGACTGAAACCTAAGAAGAAGAAAGTCGAGCTGGATCTAAGCACTTAGACAAGAAATCATCACTCAACACCACGAAACAACTGGCTAACTAACCAACAGTCAGGTCACACAGAGATACTTCTTGCATGCACTTTCTGCCGTAATCCAGCTGCGTACAAAAGCTCCAATACAAAAATATAAAATAGAACACACATACGGACAGAGAAATATAAACGAAATTCCCGTAAGCCATCCTGACCAGAGAATACTGATTCATTT
Source organism: Pogonognathellus flavescens (assembly GCA_019776165.1). Taxonomy (NCBI): domain Eukaryota; kingdom Metazoa; phylum Arthropoda; class Collembola; order Entomobryomorpha; family Tomoceridae; genus Pogonognathellus; species Pogonognathellus flavescens. The sequence continues at coordinate 17,616 of JABASD010000215.1, forward strand.
TCCATTTCATTGTTCAGCTGTTTCCGATTCGTTTGGAGCGGCGTCAATCCACTTGCTTTTCTCAAAAGGTGAAACAAATAAGAAATTTCTCTCTCTCTGCACCGCAAGAGCAATCATCCCGCACTTCACTAAGCCTTCTTAAAAGGATCTCCGGGTAAGTATGGAATTTTTGTAATTTCACATAGGATTTAACATTCCACACGGATTCCATCCCTTTAAACCTTGTTAGTACGGCATCAATAAATACTTTACATTTGCCAGAACTGTAAAAGAGGTTTTCACGCACTACCACCCTTTTATTTCAGAGTGCGTTTTCAACATTATATCGGTCTGATGTAAAAAGTTTTTTGAAATAATTATACCTTTCCCGTTTCAAATTGTATTAATTACAGTCCTACACATAAATCTTACAGGTTTTCGTTATAATATAAGCACTAGAGTTGATTAAATTATTACATTTGTGCTTTTCATGCATGTTATTCGTCATCAAGTTATTTCTGATCTATTAGAAACCTGTGCTATTTTTGATTATTCTCATTAAGAATTTAGGTTTTAGGGTTTGTCAGAGGCGAATTTTATTACCATGTTCTCATATTTATGAACGGCAAAACGGAAAAAGTTTACTTTTTAATGAATGAACGTCACTGCTTCAATTGAAGACATATAATATAAAACATCGCATTATGACTTTGACTACACGACTCATTAATCATTAAATACTTTTTGTTTTTGTCTGTTGTACTGCCTAGAAAAAGTTTACCCCTTTGGCTAAGTTTCACTAATAGTTGCTATTACATACTTTTGTTCCATATCATTATATTATACCGTACAATACAATAGCGACTGATTCAAAGTAAAACCACCCATGGAAAATTGTAAGTAAGCAAATGTACATGACATATAGATTGTGCGATGATGGCAGGATTGGCTATTAAGCCTTAGCATTAGCAATTGAAATAACGTTGCTACGAGCAAAGTTGAGTTTTTTCTCTCTCAACTTTCAGACTGTCAAAAGAAAGGCAGAATGATATGATACGTACGTAGTACGAGAGTTATAAATTATATAAGACAATGTCATACAAACAATTCCATGTTGAGCTATTGCATATTGTAGACTGGCTGTAGGTCGTAGGTTCTATGTGGATATAATGGGCCTGCATGTATAAATAAGAATGTTTGGCATGCCTGGTCTACAAGTAACTAGAGCAAGGTATGCAAAGGCAAACGGCGTCTGTCCGAATTACTGTAATATTTACGAGAGCGATTTTTGGTTGCATACTTCAAGTCCGGTGTGCCAAAGTTATGATAATCAAAATCATACAAAGCTGTACAAAGTGTTTATTCAATGCTTTACTGCTTAGAGGTAATTTAGTTTGCTTTATTTATATTCCTGCCTCCGTTCTATTTATTTAGGAATCAACGAATATCTGTAGTAGACAACATAACACAAGTTGTACTAACTTGAAACTCCGTGATAACCGAAAATAACCGTCAGAGGAAAATTCTGTTTGTTGGTTTGAGACATTTTGAGCAGGAATATTTTATATGCTCATGCAGTTTCTAATGTCAGCCCATTTCATAAGATTTTAACTTTGAACTCATCATACGTCACTACTTATGTTTAAAATGCTTCAATTTGTGATTAATCGAGTTTCTAAGTAGCTACATGCTACTATATGTACTCCACGTTTTACCGTAAGAGCTAATTTCAAGTAAGTAGTTTTTAGTGTTGGACATGCAGTAAGTAACTGTGTTTCTCATTTAATTTATTCGCACACAGCCACGGAATGGTTAGAATTACAATTCTGTTTGTTTTCATGAGAATAATTCTCTCCATGTGTACCTTAAGCCAGGTGGCAGGTATGTTTTCTAATATTTATTAAAGTGCTGTGCAATTTGTGTGAGTAATGATGTGATTATTCTGAGGGCTTTCATTTCACACAGAAGCTCTCACTCTGACTTTGGCTCAAAGACTTTTCATTAGTCTTAAAATGCCCCCGCGCAATGCTCAGGTCTGTTTGAGTTTGAAGTGTAGTAATAATGTAATTCATAAGTTACAGTTTTCTCTCCAGTGCAGTGCAATTCACGAAAGTAGGGAAGTAGAAGTTTTATTCATGCATTCAGTAATTGAGTAATTTATTAGCATATTGTGCAACTGCATAAACATTTGAAGGCTATAGCATACATTATTGCGATAATAAATGAGAAAACTATCACAAAACTGAATAATTCTTACAAGTAACTATACAATTTTCAATTAGCAGGACAAAAAGCTTTAACTGGCGAAATAAATAGCTCTACGAAAATGACATTAAATGTCATTTTAAGTCCTAGTTTGCTTACGATTACCTAGTAGTAGTAGTATGCCTTAGGAAAAAATTGTTTTTCTTAACACCCATTTTAACTTTATTAGTACTATCTGCACGATTTTGAACACGTACTCATTCCGAGATACACGATCTCATTATTTTTTTCTGTATGACTTTTCCTTGTAGTATAATATAGGCTAAGGACAAATGCTGCATTTCAATTTGTATTTCAAGCATGAAAAGCACTTTAAAACGTAAGGATGGTTTTAAAGTGCCTGATGAAATGGAGCAGGAAAATGATGTCCGTTTTGATGCTGTATTGTGTAGTTTATTAGTGCGAGCGAACGAGCAACGTTCTTTAATTCTCACACTGAATATTTTTCACAGCTTCAGCTATATTACCGGAAATGGCGACGGAAGTAAATCATAGCGTAATAAAGAAAACCATTACCTACACAGCTACCATATTTATTAGTATACACGAAAAGTCCGTGTCACGGTGTGAAAAGCTTGAATTGATTTTGTTCTTGTATAACACCAAATACTCGTAGTATGCGGGAACCATAATACAGATATTAGATCGTAGCGATGATTTTCAGTAATTTCTGGTGCATAATAACCGGTGGAAGATTTTAAAAGCTTCATGCCATGGTGTAATATATCAGTGAAAGAGTAAATCTCACACTGTGCAATTATTGATATCAAATTATTCTTTATAAATTATATTATAGAAGGAAGAATCTGATGGGCGAGCAGATTTGCTAGTCTTCTAAATCTTTCCTACCATTATACCCCGGGACACTAGAAAAAACAAAAGAAAACTACGTAGAACTTTTTGGCGACGGAAATTGGAAGGTGGATTGAAGGTTTTGAGATTCTTCTACTTCTAGACTCGAACGCAATTTAACTTCATGGTACTACTGACATAGAGGTACAAACACGAGAAACAATAAGCCATTCCAAATTCCAGACAGACTGGCAGACTGCAGGCTGTACTAATACATAAGTTTAAAATAATTAAACACAACCCGAACTGTCATTCCCTTTTACATCATCAATCATAATCAATTCAAGATTCAACTGACAAAAGGCATTCCTCACATTCATAATTGATAACAAAATAGAGCCATCACTCAGTCACACAGCACATAATTGCCGGCGATAAAATCCTGAAGAGCATAGCAACACACAAACGTTTCTGTGCATAGTCCGTAATACTTTCGCAATACAATAATCAATACCTACCTCTAATATTCAAGGTATATAAACTTGGATTGGAATCAGACTCTTCCGATCAGAACAGGTTTAGTTTTTCTCATTCGGAAGTACAGACAGAAGGAAAGTCTTCCTCTACAAGACAAAATGAATTACTTGAGTCCGTGGCTACTGCTCCTTCTCTCTTCTGGATTGGTCTTTGTAATTGTTGCATCCCAGGAGATTCCTAATGGAGATGATGAAGACATTGTGATCAAACGGGGATGGAAAGATGTGGGAGCCTCTTGGGGTAAACGAGCCTGGGGAGATATGCAGGTTAGTTTCACATTTCATTACACTCCATTATATCTCCAGTACTTTCACTTGCTACAATATTGCCATTTTATAGACTGCCTACCTTGTAACCATGTCACTTATGGTAATGAACTAGGCAATACCACGTAGTGCACCTTATATATCATTCATGATTCGCATGATATTATCAAAACCGAGTAAACAAAACCCAGTACAATGCAAAATGCAAATAAGCACTACCTATAGTCTCCTAGAAATAATTTAATGTGAATGTCAACAATTTATGGTCCTACGTTAGGCGCATTACAATTACGTGACCTGTCGATTTTCTCTATTTTATCAGATTTTCAATTTTTTCCAATTATTTCTGTAAATGGAAAATGTCAGTTTTGAGACAGCTGCCATTTAGAAGTTTACACAATTCCCTTAAGCTACTTAACTGTCAAATTGATCAACACAAGTGCTTGCCTTCTCATAATAGAACAAGGTTAAGGTTGGGCGTTATTGTGTAAGAAATGTGGCAATGCAATGGCCTCAGTGCAGTATTTTGTGGGGATAAGGAGATATATTATTATAAACTTCGGGCGCCCAATAAATGATCCAGGCCAGTTCCCTTACACTAGTACGGTGCCCTCCCCCCTCGAACTTGACAAAATTCTTGTGGCCTGGTAATCAACTTACAATTAGTTTCGTAACAATGTTGGTAAATATTTACAGTACATAACAATCTAGCAATAAATCGACATGAAATAATTGATTTCTTTGTCTTTCCAAATCCAAATGATTATTTATTTATGCTCTATTAGGAACTGTCAATTGATAATGCATGAAGGAAATTTATTTATAGGACACTTACTAAATATTAAAACTGTTTGCTACACAAAAGGTTGAATATCTTTCATATAAACAATTTCAGACTTTTTGATTTGTGTGTTGGACTTTTTCGGAGAATATATCACGTTATATTTATGGAATTGCTTGAAAATGGGCCAAGTTTTAATATTAGCATTGGAATTCATAATGCATATGATTATATGACTGTATCTGATATTATTACAATGTATGTATCATCTTCTTGAGAATTCAAGACTAGAAAATGTGTTTCAGTTATGAGATCTTAATCGTAGCTGTACATAAACTGAACATCACATTTATTTATAGTTATTTCCAAGCATGAAATTTGAGTGGGTTACACAACACATGGGAGATTTCGGTGTGTATTGTATGCAGAATGAAATTATAGTAAGAATACAAAATAGTTAAAAAGCGTCTGAAAGGCTGTTGTAGAAGTATCCGTAAGAGCATAATTGAACATAGAGAAAAGCAGCCGAAGCAAATAGAGTCGAGAGATAAACCGAGTCTCGCATGCAAAAAGAGCCATCCATAAAGAGAATCTAGTAGGGAGGAAACAGAGTCAAGCTAGAAAAATAGATCCGGAGCCTTACAATTGCACAATTACAGAATCTACTACATGTGAAAATGTATGCATACACTGTATGAACAGCAATGAACACACATTTATACATGTACAGATCCACACTACGTATAAATTACTTTAGCTGTGTTTTTCATGCCTAATTTTAAATAGTTTCGCCACCCTGAAATACGGCTTTTGCCTCCTTAACATTTATTTCCATACTTAACTGGATTTTCCCTACTTAATATTTAAATTCCCCTACCAAATTAATTCTATTTTTGTTGCCCACTTGATATTATTATTAAAGTGTACTGATTTACAAAACTAGGCAATTGTATTATTTTGGTAGAAAGAAAAAATAATGAAAACGCAAATTAAAACAATGGAAATAAAAATATTTTGAGAAATGAAATTAAATATTAATCAGCCCAAACCAAAACCCAACCCAGATTATTTTCAAAACCTGAAGTTATAACACCCTCCATTTCAGTTAAGTATGCAAATAAATGTGAAGAAGGTGAAACCCATATTCCAAGGTGGCTAAACGATTTAAAAGTAGGAGGATTTACATAAAAGTCAATTACTTTGATCTAAATGCACAGCAATGTTATGTTACTGCAGTGTTACTCCAACATTTAGATCAAAGAGAGAAAACATTATTGGTGGAACTAGAATGAGAATGGAACGATGTTCGCGTAGAACATGGTTGTGTGTATGTACTAAGTAAATGGTAAGCATTCCCATTTGAAAACGATGAGGTAGTAAGCAGTCGAAGCACATCAAGATACTTTAAGGACAAAAAATACATTTGAATGAAAACAAGGCGGAAAATGTCATTTGACAGTTAAAAGGAAGATTTCCAGATAGCAGCGAGTCCGCGGAGTGTACAGTAGTTTTACAAGTAAAGTAATACACTATGTTTGGCTTTGTGAAGCATGACGAGTTTCATTCAGATTCAAATAATTCATTGAAGGACTAAACTGATAGCGAGCTAAAGAGTGCTGACATGTCAAGAACTTTCATTTGAAGATTTCTCTTTTGTGCTGCATTTATGATGTGGAAAGCAGTCACGGTTTGTGTTTTTAGTGTGGTAAGGAAAGGAAAGGATGAAGGGTAGAAAGAAGAACAAGAAGAAGAAGAAGAGAGCAAGTAACAAGCGGCTCTTTGCTTTCGTTTCTTCGTATTCCTATTATTATTAGTCTCTCTTCACATTGAATTTCTCCACACATACATAGCAGTACAGAGCTTTACACTTTGCGATACATTCCAAATGCCATCCGAACCACCACCAACATTCCGAAGCTTTGGTTTGTTTGTCGGTCTTTTGTGTTTCTAAACATACTACAAATAAACGCTGGGTCATAAGACATAAGGATTATTTCAGTAGAATTCCTAAGAGTAGTGCAGAAGTTATAGTGTAGTTAGTTTGAGTGGTGAAGTTTATCACACCACAGCACAGGCAAGGGCAAGACACATCACATGATGGCACACTACTACAACCTCCGCAAACAACTCATTAACTAGAAACCAATGCGACGAACGAAAATCAACTCAATTGTAAAGCTGTACTAATAGTCTCTTTAACGCCACCTAATAAGAACACAAAGATAAGTAACGAATTTGAGGCGGAAGAATGACGTCAACTTGGACAGTACAGAACGGCTGAGTAAATAACTAAATCCGAATTTCACAGCGAGGCAGACGAGATTCTCATTTCCTACAATCCCATAATATTTTATCCTATTTCAACGACTCAATTACTCATATACCCGATTTAATCTTCAATGGACATGTCCATTCCTAATTTGTCATGATTGGCATCACTACTAGCTTCCAAAAGTCTCATATCACACACAGCTCAGCCTGCACTTCCACACAATGGCATCCTATTTTCATAATTCAGTGCAGAGCTGCACACTTCCTCCATGTGTGGCCTGAATGTGTCGTCCAATTCCACACTGAACTCATAAAACATTTTCTCTGCTGCAACCAGCAATGAACCGGAAATACATTGTTAGCTGTATGAACAATTGCATATTTAGCCCATTGTTTAAATTTTCAACTAGAAAACCTTTATGTAATACCTACATAATCATTTCTAGGAAAGTTACGTATGTCGAATGGTATGACAAGACAGTGACAGATGATATAAGTATTGCTATATAATTGAAGGCGTTTATGGGAAGGTACACCTATAGATCTACTCTGCCTATATTCTATAGTAAAAGAAAGAAATGTAATGCAATTTGTAAACTGGAATTATACTACTATTATCAGGTTTTCTGTTTAACACTAATTAATGTACCTATAGGTACTTTAGATATAAATATATGCAAACATTGGCATTGTTGCAAGTCATTTTGATGAAGTACCTAATAAAAAGTCGGAATTTATTGTGTACTTAAATAATTAGTGTCAAAAAATGCAAGACTATAATTAATTGCACAACCCAATTAAAAAGTAAATATTTTATTGTTAAAAAAGCAATAGGTGTCTATATTTTTTTATTCTTTTTTTTTCAAACTCTGCAGAGAGCAGGGCTCGCATGGTCACTGGATAGTGGCCAACTGCTTATATGAAAAAATAGTAAAAATGATATGTTACATCACGTTTAAAAGTTAGCGTGATATTTGAACCCTTTTATTATGATTTAAAAGCATTAGAAGAAAACATGGTTATTTATTATGGCCGGCCGGTTGGTTGAAAACAAGAAATGATAATAAAAAACTAACTCTTACAGGGAGTGTATCAAAAGTTTAAAGCAAACACAAAAACTATAGGTCGTGCAAAATAAATGTATGTGAGATTTACTCATTGGGCCTTGAAAATGACACTTGAAATGAAAAGATGAATGTGGGGTAAGGTACCTGATACTATGGACTACCGAATCCCTGATACTGTATCGGGTACTTCAAACAGATGAATCACTCAGGCACGTATCTATTTCCATGTTTTCATGTTTGCAGAAATCTTATCCCTGTCACCTGTGACTGAAACAACACTGCAATTTCGGTGTATGGCATAATTTGAGTAATAACATCATCTCGTTCTGATATCTAGTGATAATTTTCAAGATGATTGCTCTTAAAAATTTCTTTCGCACAATGTTTAAACAAGAAGCACAAAGCATTTTCTGTTTGCTTTGAGGACCTCGAAAATGGACGATGCTAAAAAGGGACACTAAAGACGTATAAAATATAGTACGGCAGTGTTTAAACAGTGTCTAGCTCTGAGATTGCTGCGAGGATGTTTCTTTTGTTTGTGAGATAGACGCAAACAAATAGAATGGCATAGAATAAAAAAGCAAAAAGAAAATCTATTTAAAAAATAACTCGGACTGAGAAAATAGAATTCCAAGGTGAAAGTCGGGAAAGAAACTTTTCGTTTAGTTTCTCTTGGACGCCCTCCTACAGCAAAGTTCCAATCGGCGTCTATTTGATTTTGAAGGGTGACTGATTGTAAACGCAGGGAGAAATGCTGCATAACATTTTGTTTGTTTGTTGGTGTGGCTGTGAAAGAAAAAGTGTTTTTGCTAAACTTTGTTTCTTTGAAGAGGCGTTGTTGTCAATGTATTATGGCGCAGTAGAAATAGAAATAATAAGAGTTGGCACTATCACTATTCCATCGTGATAAGAACATTCAGGGATAATAATAAAATAATGTGCCTATTGTGATAGCCATAATGCCGCAACTTTTTCTGTTTCTTTGGGTTCTAGTTTGTTAATCAGGAAAGAAGGGATTTTTGTGTAAACAGCTTGGTTGTACATTTGGGAGAGTAAAAGCGGTGTTAGGGTATTACGAGTATTATTTTGATAAATGAAAAGGAAAGAGAATAATAATATGATATTATTACGGCAGTAAAGGAAATTCACTTGACACGGGATACTTTTAACGTTTTTCATAGTAAATAATGAAAGTACGAGTGAAAAAGTTTTTCTGAAAGGGAAACACGAAAAGGCAAATAAAGTTGAAGAAATGGAGTGGCTGTGTATAAGTTGGAGGTAGCACAATGAAAGAGTTAGCAATGAAAAGGAACTTGATTGTATTGCGTTGTTGTATTTATTTTGTGAATAGGGCACTTGGGGCAAGAGAGGATGGGACAAACTGAATGGGGCCTGGGGTAAAAGGATGACCACAGACGTTCCTGACTCAAATGACTTCTGGGAATTGATTGACAAGAGGCCAGAATGGGGAAAATTCAAAGGTACTACCTACATCATCTCTAGACAAACGGACATATCAAATATAAACTAACATTTCTCTCCTCAATCTCAACTAAATCTTTTTCAATCGTCTTGTCATTCCTCTTTGCACTTTCTGAAGCTTTCTCTCATTCAATACACTTTCCTCTTTTCCCATTCCCTCCCTCCTTGGTCGTAAATAACCAACCCTATACATATAACTACAATACACGTCACAAAATTTATATACTTTAATATATCATCAAATATCTGTCCAATATTTCTTTTACACATTTCCATATAGCAAAAAATGTACAAAGCATTATAGGTAGAAAAATCTTCAATTTCGCTGTATTTGCTTTTCTTTATTTGCCACGTTCTTCTCGTTCTCCTGATTTCTCTTTGTAAAATGTCTTCTTTACAAGAACATCCAATACCACAAACATTACACTTTTAATAATTAGATTTGTAACTTTTCACCTTTCTCTCCAATTTCCAAAATTGAACTGCTCATTTTGTATTTAACTTACAAACACGTATAATATGTGTTATGAGTGCATGAAGTTAGAAGATATGAATTGAGAAACCGCGATTGATTATTAAATAGACGGAGCTTGCATTTAGTTAGAGTCAAGATGACATGGGTTCATTTATTCCCTAATCGAAAATCTTTATAATATACCCATATGTTAGCTACTACAGTTACGCATCGGATGTCATTACATATCTGGCAGGTGATCAGATGAGACGACTTGTGAATAATTTTAGCATTAACAATGATAGTCGAAGACAAATATTATGCCTGACATGATAATGAAATTGGTTATGTAATCTTGCTTTGAGACACACGAGGTATTCTACTTTCGATTGTATGTACGCAGCTAACAAGGCAAATAACAAATAGTAAACTTCATTGTCAGTACAAAGTAGTTTGTAGTTAGTGTTAATATATTATATAGAAGCATTTAGCTATACGAATACTATTCTACGTTTACACAAGGTGAAAGTTCCATCTTGCATAAAACATGCTGCGAATTTATTTTATAATGATTGGTAAAAGTGGATGGTAGTGAGAATTGGGAGCATAGAGGCTCCCATTACTAAAATAACAGTGTGTCTGACACTTGCCTTCAGTTATAAGTTCAGCTGCATGCTTTTGAAGCTTTAGATGTTTCGTAACGAAGAAAAACAATCTGTGTTATATTATGTAGTACATTTAAGGACAGTGTGATGTCTTCTTCTGTGCTCGGAATTAAAATGTTTCCAACGCTCATGCAGAGTTTCTGGGAAAATGTTACGTAAATTGTGTAAATATTCAGCTCTCGTTGAGTAAATCCAAGACAATTCCACTTGAAACTTTAATTTATCTTTGAAGGGACGTATTGAGAGGTAAATCAGTTGACAGTGTAAATCTGCTAGAATGACTTGTAGAATAAATCAAGTAAAGAGGATTAGAAATAGATCAGTGAAAGTTGAACAAGGTATAAGGGAAAGCTAAGAAGATATATTATTTAGATATGGTTTCAGATGAGAAAAAGACGAGTGGGACTGACTAGGCTTTAAACCAGAATTGTGACACAATGTTTTAAAATTTATAGGGTCGTCACGGGTTTTAAGTCACAAAAGTATTATGCAGTCGTTGGGCTTCCCTATAACACTAAGCTCATTTTTCCCGTGATAATGTGACAGGACTATTTCATTCAACCCAACCATACCCAGCTCTATGATAATGTTGTAAGTGGCAAATAGTTTTAATGAAACAAACGAAATGAATCGCATATTCATGAAAAAAGAGTTTATTATTTTATTCATTGGAAAATTCTTGTTGAATCGAATTTACAAATATCAAGTAGCGGAAGCCATTTATTATGTGTATGGGTGTATTTTTCGTTGTAACAGTTTTTAAATAACAAGCATGTTTCAAACGACGCATGAAAGTAATTTTCCAATAGTAAATCTGAAAATGTGCAATCAGTACAGAAAAGTGAGGATTGCAGCTTATTCTATAAAAATCACAGACAGCATAATGTGTCATTTCGGTTAGATTTAGATTAAATTTTTTGCTGGGTCAAGCAATGAAACTTCTAAAAGATACAAAGCAAAATTGTTGGTGGAAGTTCTTAAACATTTTACTACTCTCTGGAAAAGTAAAATCCCAAAAAATGTGTTATCTTTGTGGCGTCGTCTATATGTGGCTCCAGTGAGTGCCTACTTGTCTCAGTTTTCTCACCATTCTCCATTTTCATTCAATCGGAAAATGAAAAATGAATGGAGCGGAATACGGGGTATTCAAACTACAGAAAGAGCGTCATCAATTTCTATGTTACATCAATAAGAGTATTAGGAAAGCGTACCTACACACACAGATCGCAAATAATAGAATTACTTTATACGAGTATAAGCCACACAGAAAAAAATTCTGAAAGAAACATAGCACTAGAACTAAATGGAGTTTTTCTATTTTCTATACTATTACCTACAACTTGCTACTTGCTACGAATCACTAATAAGTTTAACAGTTTCGAACCCTGTCCCTATATCTACCATCTGCACACATTTTCGCCGCGGTCAGTAAATAAATGAATGAATGGCAATAATGGTAAAAAGTTCAACTTTTGCACGATTCAATTCTTTCCAATTCATCAATCGAAAATTTATCTGAACTTGCAAAAAAGTTTTACTTTTACCAATTTTTTCTGGTTCTTTTGATTTCAATTTGATTTCTTAGAAGCTAAAGAATATACAATCTAATATATTTATCTACGTATGGCATATATAACGTATATCTACAGTGTACATTTTTAGGAATGGATAAATTGTTTAATATGAATATTAATAGACAAAATATAGACGGACAGATTAAATTCCTGCATATTTACTCTATGTGGAGTAAACATTCGATAAATATGATGCCCTTTCCACACAAATTACACAGGCAGACAAAACTGCAGGTATAATGTGATATGCATTGTGTTCTGCAGCTTGCAGCAGGATTAATTTTTCAAAGGATCCCAAATAAGATAAAATTATGACTGGGACTGTTTATTGTTCCTATAAATTAAATAGAACAACACTGTGTTATGTTGTCTATATAAGTAGCTATTCGAACTATATTTAATATACGTTATTATTAACAACTGCATATGTATTATTAATTTAATTCCGACAATCCTTTGTCTAAATGATCTTCATTTGATAATGCATAAACAATTATTTATTCACGTGGACGTACATTTACATTATCATTGCATTGAAGATGTAAACGAGCGATAAGCATTGTAACTTATAAATAGTTGCCTTCTTTGTTTAATCTGCTGATAATTTAATATACTTGATTGATATTAGCATAATGTCCATTCCCGAGAACGTTACTACGCATTTGATTTTAGTATTCGGGATACAAGTCCCTGAATTGAAACAAATGCAATGAACAAACAATTTAAGAGGATGTAATTTAGGTAGGTACGTGTATGTTAGCAGAAATTCTGTCTCACTCTCCACGTCAAATGCAGGGGGTGCGTCAGCTTTTCTACGAATTAAATTATTCGTCTTATTGTCCCCTGGCATCAGATATATTGGAGTAATTCAAGGACTCTTATACCATCCGTCTAACTCAAGTGGGGATTTAGATTATATTTATTAGTGACATTTAGAGTAAATCCTATTAGCATTGCATGCAAAGAAAACCGGCAGGATATGCTAACAATAGGTAACCAGACTGATAGGTCTACATCCAATAAATTATTTCATTATTGTTAAGCGAGTCGCAGTTGAATGGATTTAAACCTAATAAATCAGATTTCCTGTTTTTGTCTGTAAATGGCTACCTCACCATAGCGTTTATAAACAGGTGAATGTACCAAAGTGAATTGCTTCACTACTGTATAAAAGGCTCTACTGCATACTATAGATATGGGATCTAGAAGCTCTAACATTACTATTAGTCTATAAAGTAAATTATACTTTTTAAATTTACATATATTCGAATTTTATAAAGTTACTTCTGCACAAGTTTGCTCTAACTTGGATTTACATGGACAGAATAGTTTAGCAAAATAATCATAAAGTAAGAACTATTCTCAAAGAAAATATAATCATTGTTTTTACTTGTTAGACTTTGACTAGAAAAACGACTTTTTTTCTAAAAATCATGATGAAATTCTTTTAACATCCTTATGCGATATTTATTAAGCTATTTAATAATTTCATGTACTTAAGACAATAAACGAATAGCAATGGAGTATACAAGTTTCGTAAAAGTATAAATTAAAAGCAGGACAATAAATCGTGTAAACTTAGAATAAATATGTTTGCAGATATAGAGATATATCATAAATAGATAATAACTTAGATTGATTATGACACGATGGACAAGAAAATTGTTTGGGCTTTATGAATCGAAATTGAATTAAGTATGTAACTTCTCATTTATTAACTTTCACATTATGAAACTTTTATTTGAACTGCTCACAGACAGTAAAAGTAATAAACTGTCTGATATATCGGAGTGGTATTTACAAGCACTGGTACTTATACACAGACATAAATAGAATATATGTCAAAGGTCATACAATAGTTGACCGATTTACCTCATATTAGTACTTAGCCTTCCAATGGACCATTGGAATACGTGTGCCAAATTTTGAGTCATTATCTTAAACCTTTCTAGAGTTATCGTCCTACAGACAGATAGACAAAATCTTACGAACAAAATCACCTTTGGACATGCAAGAGTAGATTTCTGTCATGCTTTCTAGTTTCTGTCCTTACATGGAAAAGCAATCACTGAAGAATTATTTATGTGTTGACAATGATCAGACAGTTAGATGATTTGGCTGGTTGTGCGACACTTGTTTAAAGTCTCAATTTGTGTACTCCCAAACGTTTACCGTTCTTTTCTTACTTAATAACTGTCATCTTAGCCGATCTTAGAAGTTGAGCAGTTGTGGTTGTGAGTGAATTATTGAAATTTTAGTTGGAGAGACAGAAAAATGAAGATGTTAGTTTTGTATTATGACAGGGCCTATTAGGAGCTTTATAGTTTTCAAGTACCTAGCACAGTGCTAATAAAACTTTTAAAGCTGCTACAGTTGAACGTTTCACTTTTTGCCTTGAGTTCTAAAATTGATCAACGAGGAAGGGGAAACTAATTAATTCATCTGTTGAAACATCCTGTCAGGGATTTCATGGCTTACATCTATTCCAATCTCATCTACCCTTTACTTTCAGAGTTTATGATGAATTTCACTAATTACTTTCTAACCACGAGGATATAATTTCATTCCTAAATTCATCAAGTGGCTTTCGTTGCTAAGGCTAACTAACAATGCTAGATATTTTATGCAATGTGAACCAACATGTCAACAATGTAAACTACAACGGAAGGATGAAGAAGATTTGTAGTTAGTCATATTAGAGAGCATTATTATTGACAAATGTAGTTTTCAGCAAGTAGGTCTAACGTCCAAGTGTACAAGTAGATGGATATAAAGATGCTTTACCCATGAACTTGTGTGGGCCCTAGCCTAGGCAAAGCAACCAGAAAGCCTACTGTGGCATTTAAATCAACTCATGCGATTCTGGATTGCATAAAATGATATTTTCTATTCTCAGCACCGAAATCCATTTACTAGATGTGTATTTTTAAAATACAGTTTCGTCAGTTATTTTGTAAACACTTTGCTAATACATTTAGGTTTAAGCCATGCAGTTATTTCCAAAACTATATTGCAGAAAACAAATTAATGATTTTGATACTAATTGTAAGTTTCCTGGAAATCAATTTCAAAAATAGGTAGAAACACTTATTTATTCATAAGTTGTGTTATTGTCATTATTGATTTAAAAACCCATGATTAAACATTGGTTTAAATTAAACATTTATTGTACGTATTAAACATGAAACATGGAGATAGAAATTCGATTATCGTTTTTCTTGTGCTTACTTCCACGCACTTGAATATTTCCCTTCACAATTGATGTTCATAAATATTTTACCTAATTAATAAATGAAGAAACCGAACAGTGGAACAGAGGGTGGCGATAACACTTAATCGATAAATAGTCTCAGTCAGGACACATTATTAAGTTTCTGAGTATAAATGTTGTTTACATGCTTTAGATTTCTACAACGAAGCCGTAAACAGTAATATTTACTACCCTATTTATTGGTAATTACCAGTAATTGTTCTCATAGCATCGATTGAATCTAGTGAATAATCTGATTAAATATTATGTACTTATAATTATGGCAAACTGTGCTTAAACCTTAAATTATTCAATACAGAATAATTGAGAAGGTAAATTATGATTTATGTAAGCATCAAACATTGCGTTAGAATGTTTCACAACATGATGATAAACATCATTATGTATTTACAAATACGGGAAATCGAACAGAAATACTACTAGTGGGTGGATATAAGGATTGCACAGAATGTTCAGAATGTAACGCATCAGTCCTACGAAGTATTCCACAGTATGCCGATTTAATACATAGGCAAGTGTGGGAAGTTGAGTAGGACTAATGCACGTAGTGTTACTTCCTGAACACCCCATATTTAAAAGTGGCTAAGGCGACTCTTCTCAGACAGGGAAATTGATCAGTCCAGGGACAATGAAAGGCACATTCATGATATTTGAGAGAAAAGTGAGTGTGGTATTATTTGGTTGCCCCATTTACATGATATTTCCTCTATGCTCTAAAAATCAATAGCAAGACTCAAAGTTTCATTGGTTCTTTCATTCATACGTGCACTTGCATATCTAATTACCAAAACAGTATTTTAGTATAATTGTAAGTTTTGCACAGGGTTCTTCTACTCTAAAAGGAAATTATTATTTCTACTCAAATATTTGCATACATATGAGAGAGCGTACCGTCAACTGCTCTTCTTTGGTCCCGGTCTCTTTGTGTGTCCCGCAAATTCGACTGACTGCTATATTTACACAGTATGTATTAGTTGGTTGAATGTCGACAATGACTGTTGTTGTCGAGACAGGTGGAATGGTAGTTTTACTTACAAACGAAAGAAAAATAGCCGGAAGGGATCACAAATGCGGTTTGTATGTGGCCGTTGCAATTTGTCATGACATGACGGCTGTTGAGTCCTAAACAGAACGTAAATTAAAATCTCATCTGCTGGTTACATGAAGAGCCTGCCGTCGAGGAATACAAAATGCACACACACGGGTTTCGTCCCAGTTGAGATGAGACTATGCCCAAGACATGTACACCTATGGAACATATAACATGTTAAATGTCTTATGTTAGAATCGAAGCTCTTTTTCACTGTAAATTCAGATGAGATGGGTAAAATAGCGGAAGAGTGTGTAGAGACTCTGATGAAGAATAAGTAAGTATGTCTGTATAAAATGATGTAATTATAGGAAATGAACCACTCGTTTTACTAAGTGGTAGTTAATTAGTGTGAGTGGAGTGTCGAGAGGGCTGTAATTGAGTTGTAAATTTCAAATACACTTTGTACGTTGATACGTTGAAAGATGTGTATCACTGGTGTACATATTTCATTTCCGTCTGTATTCTGTTTCGGTGTTGAATTGAATCCCACTTCATTGCTTAAGTACGTACAACCACTGCCTTACCATGAGTACAGATAGCCCGCAGAGAACTTTAGTATCAAGTAATAAACTGTTAAAATTATAACACATACAATTAAGCCAAATTAAAACATCTAAACTGAATTTTTGAAAGCATTATTTTAAAATCTATGCGACACCAAAAACTACTAACCCGACCCATTCCCACCACAACTTTTATGCACATACATTTTTGTACACAAACGACCGACAGACAGACGGACATCATACTCATTCCTATAAGTACAGATGTAAATTTCTTAATGCTGTTCATTTTATTAGGATCGTGGGGAAAGCGAGCAGGAACTGGCTGGAGTAATTTAAAAGGTCTCTGGGGCAAGAGGTCTTGGAACAAGATGAACAACTCTTGGGGAAAACGGTCTTCTGAAATTGGTGAGTAAAGAGTTGCTCCTGTGGGGAACGTCTCTTCAAAAAGTTCGTTTCAAAATATTCATAACTAATATTAAGTGTAATAATTACCACCTGTTGTTATTGGTTTAAAATTATTGATAAAAATAATAAATATGATAAATCCTATCGGCTGTTATTGGTTAAAGTTATTAATAAATCAAAATATAATTGCTAATTGCTGTTATTGGTATAAAATTATTAATAAATAAAAGAATAATAATTCCTACCTGCTCTTATTGTTTTAAAGTCATTAATAAAAGTGTAATTCCTTCCTGCTGTTACAGTTATATATACCATGAATCACAGTCTTCACATTACATTTCAACATCGTCTATATAGTGATTGAAAATAAAATTCCTGTTTCTCTTGTATATAAATACTGTAATTATTAGTGTACCTTATGCAATGGAAACTGCAATACTACAATTCAATTCAATAAATAAATGAATGTATAAGTAAATAAAACGAGCACCAAGAGATTAAGGTGTAAATTGTGTTTTATTAAATTATGTGTTCAATTGCCATTTATTGCTACAAGTGCACTGCTTGAAATATTTCCTTTTAACATATAATAATACGACTCAAGACATTATTCAAAAACATATTTATAGTATATTTCTGTTTTATTTACATATTAAATATGACCATTTGCATGAACTTTATCTGTGTAACATAATAAAATCAGTAAAACCCATACCGTTTAGCTGCTGTTCCCCACAAACACAAACACAAACAATATTACCAATCTGTCTTTGGTTAGAAAACTATGCTGCATATACTAAATACATCTTACTACATCTTATTACATCTTACTACATCTTATTACATCAATATTCACACACGTCTTTATCCAACATCAATTCCTTACATTAACGTAATATTTTTGTTTTTGGTGCATAGGGATTCAATATAAATTCAGCATAAAAACCTCTTGAGCACATATTTTTGCCTTTTAGAAACAAAATATTTTGGTGTTAATAATCGATTTTCAACTTTTTCCATAAATCAACTTTTAGAAATAGAAAAATACAATCAGTAAAAACTGGAAACACCCATAGGCTTTCAAAAGCTTTAAAAACAATAAAACAAGTAAAAATAATTTTTTGCAAATTGAATCAGGGACTTCTACTCTTACCACTTGTAAGAGTAACGCAATAAACTGAATCGTTTGCTGCTGCAATGTAAATAAATATATTTTCTGTTAATGTTTTTCATTGCTGCAAGTGTATTCACTGTTAGTGGGTTATTTTTATTTGCTATTCATAGGATGTTAGAAACAGATGAATTCATGGACCTTTGTTTCATTTCCCTTTATTTTAGACTTTATTTTAGACTTTATTTTAGACTTTAATTTGAATTAATAGAATGATATACTGTCATTTTGAAATATTATTTCCGTATTATTATTATTATTATTGAAATGTTATTCCCGTGTCTTTTGGCAATCAATATTTATGACAGTTGTTCTTCAATAAAAAATATACCTACTACTTATCATCTTGAGGATGTAGTCTGAATTGAGTTCAGAATGAAAAATAAACCTTGATTCGCATCTTTGCTGTACTTAACTTCCTAGCTTAGGCAATTTCTATTTCTAAAAGTTGATTTTAACCAGCGTATGAAATTTCATCCAACGATCCATTTTTTACAGTGACAAATCATCCGACTAGCTGAAGCTATTTTCAATTATGAGCTCATTTCCATACCTTATCCTAGCAACATCTAACTGTTTACATACCTTGGAAGAGACAGTATTAGAGACTATTTCCAACTTGCGACAATTGGGACACATGTCTGGCTTTGGCTTCCGCCGCCGTTCTACAACACAAGAGATGATTATTTAATTGATTCACATGTACGTGGTGGGAAGCATTAGATGGACACACCACGATAAATTGTGCTTTCTCCGGGTTGGCCTATTAAACAGAATTATATAAATTGAATGAATAGGATACTAAGCAAATACAAAATAATTACACGCACTGGCAGGGTTAACAAAGATGCAGTATTCTTTTTACCTCACGACATTTCAGCTGATGCTCCCTGAATCGGCTGTCGGATATTTCATGACTCTCGTCATAAGGACAGCGTCTCATATCATTCATGGTTCCCAAATATCTAGCATCTTTCCGGAGTAGACCTTGCCTGTCTAAATATCCGATTTTTTCTTTTGAGACGAAAGATGAAATCAATGCTCGGATGGTCTCCAACATTTTAGTATACTTTTTGGTGTCCGGTTCATCTACATATGCATACAATATTGTTTAATGTTTCTAGATTCATGTAACATTAACATTGAATTTTGAGTGGGTATGTACTTTAATTAAAAAATTATGAACTAAACTAACAATAAGATTGAATGGTTTATACATTTTCTTTTTGTTGTTAGTATTTGTAATTATTGAATTTTTAAAATTAAATAATTTTATAATAATAAGCTTAAATCAAAATGAGAATATCAATTAAACATTATCTTACCTGCGTTTGTCATTGTTGCTTGATTTTAAGTAAAAGTGAATAATTGGATCTAGCAATGGCAGCAGTGGTGACCTTACAGATGTCCAAAACGAAATGAAGCAGATGCAACAAGAAATAATTCTGATTTACTCTTAAGGCAAAGTCTCGGGAAACAGAATGCAGATTACAAAATACCAGAAGAAGAAATGACTACCCATTGGTACAAATAAGCGTCCCATTGTGAAAAACATGATTGATAGGAACGAATTAAATTCTTTGGCTTGGTTTATTTCCTATAGGACAAATACAAAACTAACATATCAGTAATAATTTATATTTATATATTTCAATATTTCAATACAACTCTCTGTCTCTATAAATGGCATTGGTCTGCAGTACAGCTTCCATCCTCTGCCCTTTGTTTCAAATTGTACAAACGCCAGGATGTCCACTTATAGAAGTGAATACACACGCAGTGCACTGTTGAATAGAAAATATTAATGAAGCTTAATTTGCATGTTCATTTAGGTAGTTAATCTTCTGATTTATTGTTAGTGATTGTATTTGCTTATCAAAAGTAAACTATCACGGATAGTCTGAATAATATTTCATACGAGAAACTGATAATTTTAACGAAGACGCAGTTTGAAATTAAAATGGATGTATTACTACGGAGAAAAGTTCAATTGAATTGAATTTGGCTAATAGCCAGAAAATAATATATGAGTGATGTGTGATAGACTTGCTGCTATAAAATACAATGCAATGGCTACCAGAGGCTAGAAAATGAGAATATTATTAGTCTCATGCATTCCCTAGTCTCTGACGGCTACACTACGCGTTACCCACTGTAAAATACGATGTATTTTACGTACTGTTCCACTTAACCCCAAAAGTGCACTTCATAGTTAATACTGTATGAAAACAATGCAGGTATAAAATTGTAGTATAGTATGAGAATAGTAATAGTAATGATGTAATTTAATTTTATGGTGTATGATTTAAAAAGGTGCTAATTTTTTCAAGAATTTCCGTATTGCACAATCAGTATTTATTAGTGCTAATTTGTGATTTCAGTACATCTTCGTTTTGTTTGTATTTCTAACGAAACTTGAACAATTCACGAATTTCTACAGTACACATAATGTATTAATATCATTATTTTCTGTTATTCATTTTATCATTTAAAATCGAAAGAATTCAAGGCGACAGCATTTACATTGAATTATTTACATTAAAACTGCAGCACGATTAATATTCACCCACAACTTAATAAGCGTTGCATTCAAGATACAATAAATACTTCTTAAAGTGAAATGAAATTAAAAATTATGTACACTTAGACAATACGTTCTACATTCCAAGCTGGCTACAGTACATTTACAACAAATATTATCATTAGTCTATTTTCCCATTCCCATTGAATTTTTGATATACATTATGTTATAGGGCTATTTAACATTGTAATTGATTTTGTGTATATATATTTTATACACGAATATATGATCCTGATTTGCAAACGTCTTTCTGCCCCTGACCATAAATTAAGGACTACCG
This sequence comes from Pogonognathellus flavescens, assembly GCA_019776165.1. NCBI lineage: Eukaryota > Metazoa > Arthropoda > Collembola > Entomobryomorpha > Tomoceridae > Pogonognathellus > Pogonognathellus flavescens. The sequence continues at coordinate 39,056 of JABASD010000215.1, forward strand.
GAAACAAGGCTGCCAGATCGAAGCTGCATCTGCTGCATTTACAGCAATCCTACAAATTCTATATCTACAAATGTTGAAGACAATGATTTTTAATTATGATACTCAAACTATTCTAAAATTGATTTACTACATTATACATTTATTGGACTTTATGGAACATTACATTTATGTTTATATTTAGGTAGGTACTTGTTCTATTTTATTTCGTGTGTATGCTACTGCAAAGTGTGAACTCTTAACAATGGTATTGAAACCATGGTGCTGTAACATGTAAGTCAAACTGAACTGAAAAGGAGATCGAAGGTGATATGAGACTTATTTTAAGTAGTAAATGTGTGGGAGACGGTTTCTACTCGTGGTCTTCACCTGAGCGACCCAATCTGGGGGAGAAATGATCACGACCGAGACGTGGAGTAAGGATGACATCGGCTGGAGGTGTTTCGGTACCTTTGTCGTGTCCTCTAAGGTCACCCTCACTTCGGGAAGTGCGACTCTGACTCTTGTCTTCTAAGTCTAGTTCTATAGATGCAACTTCACGAGAGCGGCCCAATCTTAATTAGACATTTAAAAATATCATTGTACAAAAAATTATTTTCAATAATTTCACATAAATGAATCGAGACACCCACCTGGGATTGAAGGGCTGTGCTCTGCTATGAACCACAACTTCTTCTGAGCTGCGTCCCAAACGAGGTGTGAAAGTTCTTCGCTCTTAAAGGGAAAGCAACAAAAATATCGAGTTAAAAATCAGCCACGCATAAAGGCAGTATAAAAAGAGAAAAATAATTTTAGTTACCTCTGATGGGGACAATAGCCCAGTTAAAGCTGCGAAGGATTTTAACGAGAGTTTTTGTATCTACAGAGTCACGTGAGTGCTCATAAGAGGAATCGGTTGATTCAGAAATGGAACGCTTCTTCCTTTTCCCAAGTCTGGGTCCAAACCACATGCCTTTTTCTGCGTTATTACTTCTTTTGTCATTGTCAATTTCATCGGTATTCATGGCATTAGGGTCGATTGGAGCATTAATCATGGAACTTGAACCATTAGGATCAACCATATAAGGGTAATCTTCATACTCAAAAGCGTTGTAGGCATCTACTGGATAGTGCCAATATGGACGCTTTCCTACACGAGGAAATGGAATCAACTGGCGCTTCATTTCGTGAAAACCTGCACAAATGAAATTAAAATTTGAGAATCCCATTATACAAAAGAAAAAAATTATTTATATTTACGAAATATTACCACCGGAATCGGAGCGACCGATTCTTGGAAATGGAATTAGTCCGGGCGACATGGAATTCCCATTTCTTTTTTCAGCCATGAAGTATCTGTTATCGGATCTTCCAACTCGGGGGAATGGAATGATGGAGTTGCCCTTTTCACCCTGTTGCCCTGTAAAGGTAATATAAAAAATGAATTCCACTGGATTAGATAAATAAATACACTTTCGAAAAGCATTGTTGAATGAAATTTTGGATTACCATATACAATTCCAGCGGATATGCTGGCGAGTGTAACGAACGCGTGTACGAAGCTCATGGTGAAAATGGAGGGGGGACGAAAAGGTTAGAAAATTTTGATCGGAATGAAGAAGGACAGGCAAAGCTGCTCTTCTGGGTAGAGCAGTGGGTGAGGGAATGATGGCAATTGCTGAAGAAATCTCGGTATTTATACGGGATCTTAATTCCTTGTGTCATGTTGTCACCCTAGGTGGTCATAACAAATGAGGCTATCGAGTAAAAAAGTTGAAAACACCGGTTTCCAACTGTTACAAATATCAAATGAATATCTCATTCGTAGGATCTGGAGAGCGAAGAAGTCAAGACATGACACACAATACACGCACACAAGGATTGCATCATTCGTATCCCGATCACCTATTACATCAACTTTAATGAAAATCTATTGAGCACTAAGAATCGAAGGGATCAGTTGCCGCTTATCGTCTACATTTTACAAGTTACAGAAAAACAAACAAGCTGTGGCAGTCAACAAGTTTCCACGTCATCTCTCCCAGCATTCACTCTCTGTAGAAAAATAAAGGCTTTCGAAACTTTCTTTTCCTATCAGGTCCATTTCTTAATTCAGAGTTGAGCCATGGTGGGTTTAGTCCGAGCCAATTTCGCTCTACTAGTCGCACGTCACGTTATGAAACTATTACAACGCTTTTAGGGGCTCTCCTTATGTCCTTATGTTGCAATACACATTTTATTTTAAACCACTGCTTCGTCGTTCTTATTCATGTTAGTTATTTATGCTCAGCGTTATTCATGATTCAGGTATATAAAATTTACAAAACTAGATAATTGACAATCGTTGAAATATTTTGTATAAATTATTAATTTTCGGTCATCATCAGTTAAAGTTCATTCATTGCATATGATTTACTCCAACGAAATATTCCAAGGCGTCTAACGGTTAGAATTGAGAATTATGATTACGGTTTTTTATACATTAACAAGGGAACAAGATACGCTGGGCGATTTGCTTCTTTAGCTGCAACAAGGATATTTTTAGCGGACTGTTATTCTGCGACGTACTGCACGGCACGGGTAGAATCTTACCACCGTAAAATGTAAATGGGCACTACACTTACTGTGACTTAATTTTTGGCATTATGTCACCAGTATTTGTACAAAGCATTGTTAAATTACGATAAAATTCAATTGTTAAAAGAAGTAGGTAGATGAGCTAAATTTGGACTAATAACTTGAAGTATGGAGAACAAAATATTTCCTCTTATGAGCGATCAATATCTTTACGTGCCATAACACATTTCGAAAAGATATTGATCGCCCATAAGAGGAAATATTTTATACTACCGGATTATTGTAGGAGATAATAATAGGAACAGTGCTAACAAGTACACAGGCCACAGACCTTACGTTTTTTACATTCGCATCCTACGCATTACATAGAATTATTGTTGGGCGCACTTGTCCTTCAAGCAACCGGGGGACAAAGAGACAAACTAAAGCTACTGATTGACGCATATTGCTATATAAAGTGTAATCAAAGAAGGCATCATATTCACTAAAAATATTAGTCCTGGTATGAGCTGTAAATGTCTTCAAATTGTATAACCTACATTATGTCACGCATCATGATGTTGTTTCCATTACACACTCGAATCAAAACTTTTAATTCACTGCCTCAAGCTTAGCCAATTCCATCACTTGCACCTAATAGGCTAGTGTGCACTTACTTAGACTTTAGGCGTTTAGAAGATTATTTCCACAAAAACAGCTTTCACGATTCCCATTAATTTACATGTACTCGAATAATAATTTCCCCCACTGGATAACTTCGTTCTCTCTTTTCAATCTGTTCAGGTAATCATATGTGTAGGAAGAGTATTATTAATATTTTCATGGTGTTTTCATAAAAAGTGAATGAAAATGAAATAAATGCAATGTGAGACACTCACTTTTAAATGAAAATGAAATAAATGCCATGTGAGACTCTCACTTTTAAATGAAACATTTATAAGTATGTCTGCTAATGCCAAACGCTGAAATATTTGCAACAAATGACTATATAAATATGTGATCACTGTTAAACAAAGTTTTATGGTCACTAAATAATTGTCTAATAGCACGAGCATGGAAATTAGAAGCGTTTGAGAAATTGAAATGTCCTTTAGCTCAATCAACACTAAATCGGCTCAAGTTCCTTTGTGAATATTTTTCATTTTGACTTGCAGCCCGGCCCTACCTATAAGCACACCACTGAATTCTCATCAACGTGAGACCCATTTCCCATTTGTATGTTATATGGAAAATTGTATCGCATTGTTGGCATGTGTCATATTGTAGGTTGTGCTGGTGCAGGATTTCTATAAGCAATAAAATATTGTTGTGTACTGCCATATTTTATAGTGTATTAGTTATTAGGCATATATTCACCAAATACTTCAATTATACTTTTCATCAAACTCCCTGTTTATTCATTTGTTGCTAGTTACTATTCTTTCTTTCTTTACGTTAGAACTTGTATGTTAGTTACTATTAAGGGCTTTATGTTTATTAAAAAAATTATAATCTTGATGAATTTTAGATTGTTCCTATATGTATTAAAGGACTTGTGCTAATTTATATTTATGATGATGATGATAATGTATGAATTATTTTCGGAAGATGATAAAGAAAAATTGAAACAACACAATTTACAAACACAAATTATGGCACATTTTATTGATAGTAGCGATAAGATGTTGGCATGTTGTAAATAATATTACAAAGTTACTCTAAATCTATATTTATTTATTACTACCCGTAATATTTGATTAGTAAATTATTATAGTATGATAATCTTATAGTTAATACATTAACTACAAACTAATGGTATTTTTAGGAAAGTACATTTCGTATTTACCTATGACCTATATGATATAATAAGGAACCAAATACCCGTTTTCAGTTTTATAATGTTGGTAGCTCTTGTTCTTATAATATTTGTACCTTCTAAATCCAATTTATGTTAAAATATTGACATATTTCAAAATTGGTCGTTACAACAAAATATGATCGTTTGAATGAGATCTTATACAAGTCCATATAAGTATGATATAATTTTATAGAGTAGAAGATGATTTGAATAGGGCAAGTTATTTACAGTCAAATACATACACGACCTTTGAATGGTGTACAATCTTTTCCACTTCACTGAACACAAAGGTATGACACTCAATAGACTTCAAAGTGTCAATCAACGACAAGGGGAGCGAGCATTTATAAATCCTTGCTCACAATTATTATTAGTATATTCACTTATAATCTGAATAAATGTAAATCTGGCGTTTTTTATTCTACCGGTCTTTTATAATTTTCAATTTCAATACAATGGAAGTACATAAATATTATAATCTTGCTAACATTTTCTCTACATGACCTTTCTCACTGACTTTGATAGCCGCATTGTCGATTTTTTTCTTCGTGAAAAGTAACTATCGCTAATTTTGTGAGCATAATAATATTGGAAGATGTGAAAATAAATCTTCTGTGAGATTTACATTTTCAATTTCAGTCATTTCGTTCATTTCATGAGATTGCAGTGAAACATGATTCCCGTGGATAAGAATTCATTTTCATTTCTTGGCATGTATTCTTTAAAATCTATTTTTATCCCCTGTTGTCATTCACTGGATGATTAACCGACACCTTTATACATACATAAGTTTTACATCTGCCAGTCTTTTACTACACATTTCATTTTTAGTTTTTATAAAGTTATCAAACATAGGAATGAATTTTTCAGGTGTGCTGGTCAGCACTCAATGCAACAAAAGCAATTTTCAAAATAGTTCTACAAATAACAATTTTTACCAATACCCACACTACACAAAATACTATAAAATTTCACTGGCCGACATAATACCTAGTGGAAATTATTTACACTGTTAAATGTAAAACACAGGTACCGAGGAAGAATACTCCAATAAAGAAACAAAGAGAATTATTCACATTTCTTTTCTTATATAATGACAGCATGACTTTGACATTGACATGACCCAATCCCTCAAACATATACAGTAAACTCGAGTCGAAGCCCACGTACTCTTCTTATACAATGGAACTATCAAAAGCAATACAATAAGTTGTACAGGCATTCTACTCAACAATGCTAGAAAAATTAAAACATTGTCTTGATTTTCATATTCCATTGGTATAACAACTACGTGGGCATGAACCGATTCATACTGCATTTGTATTGCCTACATGTTTTCTAAATATTTTACAGTTTCTAACGAATTACATTCACGTGTAATTATTTATTCTTTGCAAGAAAAGAAACTTTTTAGGAGTAGGTATAAAGTTTAGTTGTTTATAATAGTAGGTATATTTTTCTTACAATAGTTAGCATTGAATTGAGTAAAATAGTAATACACACCGGGGTGAATTGATTTGCATTTCATTGTGCATGGCAGAGTACAGTCTATTAGATGCACCCTTAAGCTGAGCTAACTGTGAGTAGCCAATAGTATAGGCTGAACTCTCGATTATTTTTTGCAAAAACATTGTGCATTATTATTTATTTACTAGTTCGAGGTAATTAGTAATTATAGCGTGTTGCTACAATTGTTAATTAAGGTAACTTTATAACCGGGTTTGATGCGCAAGGCAACGTCTAGTTATAATCACAAAACTTTTACATTGTTAACTAGAATGGAATTTTTCACAGAGAAATTTTATATACAGTATCAATAATATTCTACTTAAATGTTTAGCTTTTTACTACATATTTCTAATCTAAATATTACTCCATTATAAATGTAGCTCACTTACAATTGTTAGTGTTACAAACCCGTATTCGTTTCTTTTAATGTACACATGAATAGTTGCCGAGGACAATTTCATTGCATTTCATCATAATTATTATTCACTATCACTGAACACACACCAATTCTAAATATTTTAGTAGTTAATATAATTGAACCAAATTCTCTCTAGCAATAGTATTAATTAGCAAATCAATCTTTCGAGCAAAAAATTACAACATAATATATTCATATTACGAAATAGCAACCAATCTTTTATAAATAATGATGATGTACCTAATTTGTATAAGCAACAACAGAACAGAATAACATACTACTACTAATATGACACATGTACATAATAGTATTACAATCACAATATTTTCCGTTACTGGTAATAAGCATAATAATATTCATAATTCATTATCTGACCTTTCGACTAGTCAATTCGTGAATAGAAAACATACAAAGAAACTCCTTGTGTTGAACCGAACGCTCAAAATTTTCTCAAAGTATTTTTGCAGTAGGGAAAAACCGATAGTAACAATAACCAATAACTAATTGTTGAATTTAAATTACTTATATCGAATAGGAATAATTTTACAAAAGCAATCTATAATTTCATTACTAGTACCTGCTCGTTAGAACATTAAATATATTTGCTTTACTCATTTTTCATTTCATTATACAGTATAGGTAATATTTTATTCGTCTGATATTACTTACTACTAATACTCGCCAGATAATTATTTTAAATTTTAAGTTCATTTATGTATATGTACAAAATTCAGCCTCAGCCTCTTCTTCTCTTAATCTAACTTTCACCGGTCCATTTCTCAATAAGACACGTAAAGTAACCAACTCCTTTTGGTAAAGGATTCATGTTAAGTTCTATTCGTAATTTAATTAATGTTATAAATGTGAGCGATGCTTTTTTAGAAATGTTTGCAAACACACTAGAAAATATACCCGTATTCATTTTCAAGTTTCGTTTGTTAAGGTTTCAGTTGACTAAACTCCACATTAATAATGATAAGACGTCTTTACAAGGTAAAAAATTTCTCTCGCACAACACAAGCACATGAAATTCGTCCCTGTATTTTACAGTTCTATAGAAGCATGTGATTATGTTCGAGACAGGTTTTTTTCCATGTAAAACACAGCTTAAAATTATTTTAGAGTTTTTCACCGCACACTAATTGTATTTTATATTATATACAGTATTTTTATATATTTATAATAACTACAACTACAATTAATTAGGTTTCGTAAATAATGTATTAATAATATACTTTGCTTTCTTTCTAAATCAAGATTATGAGCAATAACATTATACTTCAGGCTTTTCTTCAATACTTCATGTTACTATAGTAGGAACTTTGTTGTAGCAGTTGAACACGTTTCTTCAAACTATTTTATACCCGTAGTTTGTTTTGGAATCAGTAATGTTTCACCCGAAGGCTACTACTCTCGTTTCACTTCATTCACTCATCATTATCAGTCAATTATATTCATCATATATACAAAAAATACAATCTTTACTCTTTTATACTCTACGCACTACGCCTACACACTACTATAAGAAACCATAGTAGGCAATAATTCCTATTTATATCTGAAATACTCTCACGAGTTGCGGATTTCTACTTCCACATTTCTACACTGTAGCAGATAATTCACTGTATGTATATTTATATTATGAGGAACTTACAAGGAATCTATTTTAGGTACATATAATCTTCTGTCTTTTCGACAAAACCCGTATGAAAATCACCGTACGTTCAATAGTTACTAACTAATTATTTCATAATAGGCAAAAAAACATCACAAGTTACTCAAAATCAGCAACAGACACCAAGATTTGCCTTGATTCTACCAAAATGACCGGTATATGTTTCCTTTCATGTCGAACGCATTCGCATGACCTTACACATTTCTATCTCTTTTTGTTTCATTTCATATCACCTCTTCTTTTGTTGTTATTTTTGAATAGCAACAGACAAATCAAAATTATCGAAAGCAAACCAAGGAAGGTAATAATTCATTCCCGGTTAGTTACAGCTACAACGCGACAAGATATCAACGGTTTTTCTTCTATTTATACAATGTATGCAGTTGTGCATATCGTAATTAAATCGTAAACCGGGAATGTGATTTAGGCATTGAGAAACAATGTAGAAATATAACAGCGATGACACTATTATATAAACAAGGGGAAAATTGATAATCGAAAATCAAGATATGGTAACTATAATATAGAGATCATTAGTACTTCGCAGGAGAAAATAAGTGTACCTGCTTGACCGTCAATTTCGAAATTATTTTAACGATCCATCATTCTCTCTCGGGTGAATTACATAGACGAAATAGTTTCGTTGAGTCTTGACTCACCATTTATGTCCACTTCCATTTTAACTTTAACATCATCATCGCTGTAATAATTGAGCGGTTCTTCGGAACTTGTAGTCGAATGACAATACTGACCAAGAGATCCGTTTGAGCCTCCACTGGGAGAAATGCTGCAGCTGGAATGACTACCGCTGTAATGACGACTTTTAATTCCGTTGCCTCCCAGAGACAAATCCTCTGGATGAGTTTGTTCGGGGAGAAGTCCGGAATTAAGATTGACAGGCAGTCCGGGAGGGAGACGAACGATTCTTCTCGTGTGAGCGGATTTTCTCTTGTGCATATTGGTGGTTGGAATGATTTCTAGAGGCATGATTTCTGGTCTAGAATGAGAAAATGCCGGAGCTCCTCCGTTCTTCTCTTGGCCAGAGCATTTGTGATGAACCAGATGATGACGTCGTCGAAAACGTCCTCCGCACTCTTCGCAACCATACGGCTTCTCACCTTTGTGTATCAACATATGAGCTTTCAGTTGATTCGAGTCAGAAAAACGATTGCTGCACAATTCACAAGCATACGGGCGCTCTCCAGTGTGAACGCGGAGATGTCGTCTCAAATTGGCTACTTGAACGAATTGCCTTTCACAGTGACTGCATTGATAAGGCTTTTCACCCGTATGAAGTCTCATGTGAGTCTTGAGATGATGGTCCCGTGTAAATTTCTTCTGACAAATGTTGCATTCAAAAGGTTTTTCGCCGGTGTGAGTTCTTTCATGGTTTTGCAGAACATGCTTGTAGCCGAAACAACGATTACAAATCGGGCAGATGAATATTTTGTCTCGGGATTGCTGGTTGTTTGATTGTTGCTGAGTGTTCGTGTTGTTGTTGTCATTGTTATTGTTGTTGGCGGGAGAGACTGATTTCTCTTTTTTCTTGTTCGATGAGAGTTTGACAGGTTTTGAGTTGGAATTCAAGGATTTAATATGTTGATCTTTCTCCATGATGTTCTTCGTAATATCACCATCGTTTTCAGACGAGATCTTTCCATGCTGGACTGGTGGTTGCTTGTTTCTCTTATTGTTCTTTTTGACGGACCATTTGTTGTTGACGTCTTTGTTCTTGTTTGTGGTAATTTTATTGTCAGAGCTTTTCTGCTCTTGTTTTGATGACTGTTCTTTAACCCACGAGGAGAGAATATCTAGTTGAGCATTGGGAAGAAGACTTCCAGGATGACCAGTTACAACTCCCGGAGTTGATCCACATCCACGATAGAGTGGATGAGCAGAGGCAGGAATTCCCATAGGAATTGGAATAGCGATGGGAATGCGGCCAGTAGAGCTGGCTGCAGCTAGACTCGCTATCAGATGAGCAGAATACAATGAAGGATGGGCACCGAATACTTCCATGGCTGGTGAACCGATTAACGGGAGACGATCGTACGGAGAAGTTGATACACTAGATGTGACACGCTGCTGGAGATGACTCCGCTCTTGCAATAATCTTTCTGCCGAAATATGCAAACCTCCTTGTTGTGAGTCACGGTCGCTGTCACGAACTTCCTTCATTCCTTATTATTTGTATAAGTTAAGTCAAAATACAACCCTCCCACCTGAAACACATCAAAACCACAAAAATCAGTTATTGACATTTATTTTCAGTTAAACAAATAAATTTCTACGGTAATTCTTTGTACGACACTAGCTTTCAGGTTAAAATGCTAATAGTTATTTGTATAAAAGGCAATTCTTGCATATTTACAGTTAGCACCGTAAGAATGCATAATTACTTATTCAAAACATTAAAACCGTTTTAGATTTGACTTAAGTACAATGAACTTTGAAATTTCAGGTAGATTTAGTTCATGCATACTAATGCTAGGTAGGTTTTTAAGTGTGACAACCAGAAAGTAAGTGCCTTTACTAACAACCGTTCATATTCAACAACCAGCCCTGTCATAGGTTCGCCTTTCTACAGTTTAGTCATAGCAAACTAATACTTTCCTCATGTAAAGTGTAAACACTCTTGTAGCTCAAACACTACGATAGGGTAATTACTGATAACATTAAACAAAATACTATCAAGAAACCATGCCACTACAAATGTACAGTATAACTGAAATACAAGGGTGAATGTGAAATATTATTTTCCATGCAAATTAGACTAATTAGAAAAATCGGCCAGAAATAAAGCGGTCATATGCAATCTTTCTTCGTTCCTTACTATTCTGTAAAGTGTACGCATTTTAAATCAGTTTGGAGATCAAAGCATTAGTTGTAACGATGTTAATTTGGAAGGTAAAACTTATTTACCTACACTATCCTTTCCATGCAGTGTAAACTCAACTGATTCATGTTTAACCATTCCATGTACAATCTAAGCGAACGGTTACTTTGCAAACTGCGACAGTAACAAACGTTAAATAAAATTAACAAAATAACTTCGTTACTAACGAAGTATTAAATCTAACAGTCATTTATGCCGCTGCTGAAGGGCGAATTGCATGCAAACCTATACCGACATTTTTAAACGCACTTGTGAATTAGCTATATGCTTTAATTGTCAAAATTGACAGTTGGACATTCTCCGTGGAATTTAACTGCGGTTTTTAGAAAAAAGGAAATAATAATAATAAACGGTAAATACCTGGCAGGGAATCCAATCCGATCGGGCAATGGCCGTCTTCCTGCTCCTTCTCTGCTGCCTGGTCTTAACTCACTGAACTTAAACTCATATCCACCATCCACCCCTTAATACTTAGTCCGCAGGTCCTCTTGTAAGTAAGCCGTCCGTCTCCCTGCAACAAACAGAATAGGGTAAAAACGGACTATAAAACATCACCTTTAGGTATAAGGTTTTGACGGACTATATGGTTTTGTCTACCCAACAACGCCGGCAAAAATAACATCTATCCAACCCTAAGAGAATTCCAAAGGCATGGAACAATAGAAGGGGGTCTCTACAAAATGAAATCCTTTGCGTCAAATCATGGAAAAAAGATACAAGCTTCTCTTTCCTGCTAGCCTGCGTCCAATTCCCTACTTTGTCCATATGTGTTCAAGGGGTGGCTAGGGCAAGGGTAAAAAATCCTGTGTTGAATCACAGAATAGCTACGCTGCTACAACTACAAAGTATCAGGATATTCCTCAACTGCATTCAACTGCATTGCATTGATTTTACATTTGCATTATAGCTTCTTCCTCGCTTCTTCCTACATTTCGGGTTATTTGTTACAAAAATATTTCTATGCCGTTGGTAGCTGTACGCTGTATACTCAAGTAACTAAAGTATTAGGTTTAGGTACTATTATTTAGGTATATACATACTAAAATGAAATCAGCGCAACTTTATTCCTTCAAAGGATTAAGTATTATATGCACGCTATTCTACATGCTACAACTGTCGATAACTACCAACATTTTCTATATGAGTTCCTTATACTGACATTTAAAAACTACACGATCTTTTCATACCGTATTTTACACTCACATTTATTGCTTATAAAATCTTCTGCCTCTTTATTTTACTATTATAAGCAATATAACGTTAACACAAACTCATAAATATGAACAAATCATTATTAACTTCATTTTTGCGATTTACTATTTAAAATACGTTTTCTACATCTAATAATCTACAGATTCAAAAAGTTTCAAACATTTAAAGTCTGACTTCGTCAGTCTGAAGATTTTAAGGATAAAATTGTTAATACAATGTTTTCCATTGGTATTTTGTACATCGTTTTGTTGCTAATTTTTATATATTAAGCTGGCTGTAGCAGGTAACAAACAGTAAAAGTTTCACTCTGGCATTTACTTCTCAATGAGCTAATCAAAGCTTTCTAGTGTTTTGTGAGTAATCCATATCTTCCTTTGTACATTATTATAGTAGCACCAGCATGCAGTATACCACTTGCAATCGTAATGGAGTGCGTTGCCAAGTAATTGTTAGCTTTATCTATATGTAGCATTAGATATGGAAAACGTATCATTCTACTAAATAACCATTAAATAATGCTACAAAACACGAATAAGTGCAAGTACCTTGTTATAATTTTATTCCTATTGTCGAGAAATTTCCTATTTCAGTTTTCAGGGATTCCCAGAAAGTAATTTCTTGTCATAGAACGCAGACAGTATTTAAATGTATTGTTTTTACACTTTCACATGGTACAAAGGTCACCGTCACACAAGCACAGGAGTCCGACTTCGGTTTCATGTACTGGCTCTCAACGACAATTTTATTTCCAATAATATAAAAACACGTTCAAACTGGAGTTAATTATGGTAGTAACTACCAAGTTAGCACAAACACATTATGACTTCAATTTTAGTATCATGACGATACAACAGCCACAAAAGGATAGGTGTTTAAGGAAGGATAATTAAGGATATGATAAATATGATATGATTATAAGGATAAGGTTAAGGATAAGGATAAGAATAGCAAACTAGAATGTAGAAATGAGATGTCACCGAGTCAAACTCAAGTAGAAGAGTGAGTGAGTAACTCCCTGTAAATCCAGTCAGAAACAAAATAATATTATCAAGCTATACGAGGGAGCGTGCTCCAACCACGTACACAGTTTAGGGAAGGGTGTAATACAATAGGGGTACACGCATTAAAGTTAAGTTCTAGTATCTCAGAATAATAGATTAAAACGGATGGAAATCGAAAAATAATGATTAGTCCTTTAACTTGATAGCAGTAACCTTTGGAGAGGACTAAAATGATTTGGAATACAAGCAATATTATGTCTATTAGAACAGCACTAGCACTTCTTTACATCTAGGGGAGCATGGTTCCAAAATGGACTACAAAATGCTGGCATAATTTATGAACGTTCCCCAATACAAATAAGGTACAGAACATAATATCCAGCATTCAGCACTCATTTTACTACACTGGAGGAGCTGCATTTATTGCTTACTATATACTAACTAACCCTGCTATTATCGCTTGAATTTGAATGCAGTTGCCTATGCAAGATTATGTTTTGTTTGCTAGATACATCTTTAATCTTTAGTAATTGTAGAACGATCTCATGGTTTACAATTTGCATTTCAATAGTCACATTGACAACACAGCCTGAACGGCATACGCAGTAGGTATAGTAAAGTAAATTAACATACAAGGTACATAATCCTATCCTAAACTACGATGGATAACTCATTAACATTATAAGAATAGTTAGACGAAGATGACTTGATAAAAGACCCCAAAAGGATAAGTACCTTTTTCCATGTGTGTACACAGAACAACGATAGAGGGTGGTTGAAACTTTGTCTTCTATGGAGAAACTAGCTTTCATTTCTCTACTGCGATGCTTCCATTTATGAACTTGATAATATTTTTGTTACCCACGCTAGCTAAACTAGGAACTACTGGGTAAATAAAGTACAGATCTATGTCTATGTAATGACAATAATAATACTATTTATTTCCTAAAAGTTTTTTAATGTTTGCTATAATTGTCAATAAAAATTTACGCTATATAGAACTGTATAATAGAATTGGTAGTCATACAACGGAAATAATATTATGCCAACCCATACATTATATCCTCCAATAGCGGGCGTTTTTCTTTATTTGTCGAAATGAAAGTGAAATGGGACGTCCTCCATAATAATCATGGGATGGAGGTATTGAACCGGAATAAAGCATTGAAAACTACGATTAAAAAAGTATCGTAAGCAAACCACGTTTAACAAGACTTTAATGGTTTGCTAATTGTCAGTTGCGGAAAAATATATATACTGCAACCCAAAATTGTTAGTTTCTAATCATCTAATCTATTCAATCAAATCAATTTAGCAGAAAATGAGAAATATGCCTACAACGTCTATAACATTGATGATAAACAATTTGGTTAAATATCAATTACTGTTTCCCATCCAAAGAGAACATTAAGATGATTTAAATCACTTGCAAATGTTATTAGATTTTTGTTGTTAGGTTTCCCTTTTTATTTCTATTTTTAACACGAACAACCAAATTGGGGAAGAAGACTACGACGCATAGAGGAGGAAGGCAAGATGCTTCTTGAATCTAATTCAATTCAAGTCAGTTCAACCTGTTGTTGACATGCTGTTTCTGATTTGATTCAGGATTCATTAGTTTCCGAGATCTGCATTATTTTAGTAGTGCTCTCCTGGGATCAAGACACTATCAACTATACTGTACTAAAATAACTTATTGACTTAGGAATACACAAGCGATCCTATAATTTTAACAGTGTATATATATAACACTGTCCATATATACATGAAACTATTTGAAAGAAGTATAGCGTCAAATTATTTCCTAAATACACACGATACAAATACGAATACCAGATACGGTGTAGAATACTACTAGCCTTTAGCAAATAATTTGGAAAAAGACTGTCACATAAAGTAAACAATTGAAAAGCAGTTTCAAGTACGAAAATAATAAGATCTAACCTTTTTCTGTGAAACCTCTTGATTTTCCTTCTCAACCTTGTTCACGGTCCCATGCATTTGTTTCTCCTGTACTTATTTAATATTATCAAAGCTGGTGATCTAGGGGAGGAAGAACTGTGACGAAATTAGTTCGTCAGTAGTGTAGCTGCATAATTATTGACAACTATTCCCATTTGATTTGAACTAAAATATTTTTTACATGCTTTATTTTGTTTTAGTTTTACTAGATGATCTATAGTAAACCTAGGCGTTAGTGTACAATTAAGAATTTCAATTCGTGTCACGCAGTGTTATCAGTCATGCCTGCTGAAGGTTTACGTAGTGTGTTGATATGTTTACCATTTAAATATTTTAGTTTACTTTTACTTCAAGGTTCTCTTATAAATGCTTTTAACCGTTTTCCTCCTTCTTGTTTGTCTAACAATAAAGTATAAGCAGAGAGATGCTGTCTGAAAACGCATAATCTTATACCTAAGATATGAGAATTCATGTTGTGCTTCTAGGTACGTACTCGTTCTGTTTCGGTTGTTGTAAGTAAATATATAAATGCTGATAATACGAAAGTATATTCTTATGTTAGGTAATGTAATATTATACAATATTATATGGACCAGATTTCTCTTCTTGGTGTTCCTGGGTTGTTGGGTTGTGCTAAGTGATGCAAGGGATGAAGGAAGATGGATGTTCTCTGTTGACTGTGGTTTGGCTGCATTGCTTGTCGTAAGAAGAAAACATATTGTACAGAATGATAAAGAGAATAAAGCAGATCGGTCGCGGTATTGTATGCAGTTTTCTTGCTGTGTCTATCTAAACGTGGCTTGTGTAACATTAACACAGTAGCAGTCTGCGTTTTTTCATTCAGTCAGCTCTTTTCCCCATCTTAAAGAATATACATATGAAATCTGGAAATTATTGAATACTCTTCGTGTGCACAATGATTGAAGTAAAAGAGTGATGCTTGGAAAATCTGTAACAAAAATAATGGGGTATATTACATACGTCTACTATTTGTATGTATCTGTAGAGTGACACAACAACGACTGCCTTTCTGAACTAAATGTGTTTACTAAAACTTCATTCCACCACTCGCACTCCTTAACCCAAAGCCATAACAGCCACTACTACTCGATTCACTTTATTATTTGTTGCATGTATTTGTACATGAGTTCTACAATCTAGGGTTTCCCTTGCCTTGTTTAGCTAAAATCTTTAAAATATCTAAATACTATACGAGGGATTTCTGGTGAACTACTAAACTTCCCTATAATATTCGAGTAGTGGACGCAACCGATCCACACACAACCGACCAGAATGAAACCTTTTTCTTTATTACATTGTTTTGATCCGATACTTTCAAAGGATGTCCTGTCCTTGACCAATTTTCAACTTTTAGTGTTGGTATACAACCATACACTCGCACTACCGACCCATCTTTCAGACTCCTTTACTATTTTACTCAAGAAATAAAACTTTAATCTATTTTATTACTGTGTGTTCACTTCATTGTCCCCATATTGACACATTTGTGAGTGCAGAACAGCATCGCATTATGCTTATATCATATATGTGTCTTGCTTATAAAAAGATAAGGGGTATAGCTGGTTTTACAATCTTAAATTTCTCTTTCTTAATAGTAACGACCAGGAAGAGATATATATTTGAATAATATACTAACCTACATTACTAAATTATAATACACTTACATAGACAATGTTGTTGTATCGTCATCTGTTTCTAAAAAAGATTAGTTACTGTAATATGAAATTGTATAATATTATTCCATGTAAAATTGGCCAGAAGATTAAATTATTTACAAACTATGAATGGCACGGAATGTGGAAATTGAAATTATGATATTATTCATCATAATTACATTGACTGTGATGATCCCACATAGACAATTAAATGCAAAAGGGTAATTCTCAACCTATGGAATGCCTGAAAGAGTATTTAGATTTATAAATCATGTAAGAGTATTCCAATAATGAATGAGGGGCAAATTTTCTCATAAAATGGAAATTAAGTGGCTGATGACAATGAGGAATTTGTGCAAAGTCATGTAATACGTGCAGAGTAGAGCACAAGTGGAGGAATTTCATAATGAGTTGTACTGCATGAATTTAGTCGGAGGAACGATGAAGAAAGCTGACATAGAGAAACGGTTTCTTGTTTGTGACTTGTGAGTGATAGGTCACGATCGTTATCATGAAACGCTCAAATAGCATTTGTCAGTTAATTTGTCGTTTATAATGTGAGCCCACTCAAGTGCAAGACTATTCAACTCAAAGAGCTTTTATTGCTAATAAACTGGCAATAAAAGCTGAAAGTACCTATATTTTAAGTATATTCAACTAAGCAGGCACCTATGTCATTTTTATGCCTCTCACTCTCTACTGCTGATTTATATTGCATGTCATGCCACTCGTACTCCTTGTCATGTATTACTGTATGCATATTATCACTGTTACTCCATTGAATGTCAGTAACATACTCACTTGACTTGAAATGACTGGATAATTTGCAATCTCCGGCCTTCTTTGGTCAAATTATTCATTATGTAATGAGAACAAAATAGTGAATGTGCTACCCGTTCTAAAAATAGCAACTCCACCGAACCAAAAACTGACATATTGACTCAAACCAACCCATGTGAGCAATAATAATTCATAATTTGACAGAAAATAGGTATAGGTACATATTACTACAAAGTTACCTACTAGGATTCCAAAAGTGTACGTCTGAAATGGATATGCAATGAAATAATAAATATGAAATTATCTTCCTGTGACTACACTGCCCTGGTAAATGTTGTTTAGCTTGAAGCAATATTCTGGTAAAATGCGAATGTGCAGTGCGAGTGTATTAAATTAATGCGAGTTGAAAGGAAAGTCAAGGGATGGCATTGACAATGCAGTGTGAATTGGTTTGGTTTGTTTGTAGGAGGAAGAGGAAGTAGGAAAAAGCGACCATGTATAGTTACTTGCATTCGTCGGATCGAAATGAATTCTTGTATGAAATGTGTATCCAAGAGGAATTTCATTACTTACATTAGCTCTTGTAAAATTTATTGTCATTTCTTGTTCTTATTCATTAGCAAACGTTTTGTATCTGGAAGCGATGTGCTCTCCTTCTTCTTTTCATTCTTCTTTGAGATCTGCTCCTCTGCGACTAATACTTATTTGTACAGCCTCAGTTCTGTCTTGGAAAAGGGGTTCTTCTCATCGTGTTTTCTATTTCTAAACTGCAACTCTTCTCTTTATGCATAGTTTTACTCCTGCTGGTGGTCTGCTTCCTCCGAACAAAGTTGGCCATTCAATTCCACACTGTAGACAAAACAGTTACCATCGTTTATACTTGGAAGTAGGAGAAGTGGGTATTTTTCATTTAGCTCCCACTTACAACAAACAATAATCTTAGCCCTTTTCATCTGTTTTCTTAATGCTATCCAGTCTTAGTAGTGTTATGTACCTATGTAATGTAAACCAGGAAAATACGCACACACAGTCCAAAATTGCAAGACTTTAGTAGTCGACCTTGGCCCGAACGAAGAGAACTAAATTCTTAATATGGCATGGGTGCTATGTATATATGTTCAAGTGTAGCATTTAATTCAAGCCTTTCTTCTTAAGATCTTCTTATGTGCGCATCCTATTAAATTCTATAATATTCTATAGTACTACCATTTCTGTAGAAGTGGAAGAGTTTAGAAGTCCATGGCAGCGCTTCCATCACAAATCACAACTTCTACTTTATTATTAACCATTTTCTCCTTTTTCTTTCTGTAATTTACATTGAATTGCAACGCTAGCTAATTTACGACCTTAATCTTGGCACTTCTTAAGGACAATTGAGATTTCAAATGTATTCATTGTACAGCATCATCATATTATTGTGTCTCACAACGATTTATAGCTACGTAGCTGAACACACTTTAATACTTTATGCACACATAACTGCAAAACAAATTCATCTCCACTAAAGATTCCAGAGTGCATGTGAGTCTTATAAAGAAAATCGTATTGTAATAGTGCACGACGAATCCTTCCTATACAGAACTACATAATATGATAAAAATTCATGGTTTTTTCTTGCAGTTGATGTCAAAAGAGCATGTTATTTACGATGTATCCTTTTAACTAATGTGCTTAGTTACTTATGAGGGTACTCAATGAAAACGTTTACAAATGCAGTGTACACACTACAATTCATAAAACATCTCTCCGTGGTATATATGATCCGCTATAGGCTATATCCACACAATCTACACACACACAGTGTAATATCTTCACTTAAGTAAACACAAAAGTAGCTACAGTTGTATTAGTGGCACGAATGACTTTCCTTTTCCTGTTAAAACTTCTTTTGATGTTAGCATGCTTGTTCCTTCTGTGTATTTTCTGTGTGTGGTTGAGTGCTGCTTACACACAGAGAATATAAGTTTATGTACAAAGCAATATAAAATAATACAAGACACGACACTTACATTACATGGTTACAGATATACCATAGCTGAAACTGATATTTCACAGAGAAAGGGGGATCTGAACCCATTTAGCACAAGAGTTTGTTGTATTGTCTCACATTAATTTTTTACGCAAGGAATATCATGTGGCTTGAACTCGTTTCACGTGTAAGATTTTTCTCTCTTGACTTTCGTTGGCTTTCCGTGTCATCTTCATGCATTACGTCACCGCGTGTATTATGGAGTGTGTGGAGAGAAACGTATTTTGAGGGGAGACGACGATCAAAGAGTAAGGTGACTTCGATTTACTGTAAGTACGTACTATAGACAGGGTTTTAGCTTGACACTAAGACAGTGATGAGTTGGCAAGGCTCTATCTACAGTTATCTTGTGTCCAGACAGACTCAGACTTTTCGGGGAGCTGACAAAACCTTTTCGACCGGTCCTGCTCGATAATGTGCACTAAACGGACAGTTACTCTGACATGGACAACCCATCTTCTTCACTAATATTTTATAGCTCTATCATAGTCTACACAGTAAAGCTCTCATATCTTCATATTTCCACTTGGTTGCTGATTACTACGGTGATTACTGTCTCCTTCCCGTTCTTTCCTACCTTCACATCCACAAATACTTTTTATAACAACCCAGCATGTCACACTTGTGTTGTGGGATAACTTTCTCCAGTAATACGAATACCCACCACCGATGTTTTTGTCAATTCTATGTGAATTGCCTTCTGATTTTTTTTTCACAAAAATTATTGGTTTTTTGCATATTTCTAAGTAGAAGATGCCTATAAGGCTCTTATTATAATAAGACTAGACCGAAACTTCTAATATGGGAAGCTACTGTTACAATGTTGTTAATTTATTGTATCATTTTAATAACTAAGTTTAAAATAAAATGAAGGACTTTTTGAATTGTAAACTTAATTGACAATGATTATTATCTCGCAAGCAAAAGTATGAATTTAAGCCAGGGATAGATACCTGATTAATTTAGTATTGTGTAACTTTCATGAGATGATTTTTTAATCAAATTGAACTTGCATATTTTATTAGTATATATGAATGAAATGTCGGGCTGATAAATGAATGATTATTTGTAATTAAACGCTCAATATCAATTTATTAATTTTATTTTTTATAATTTCCAAATAATAGTCGTAAATACAAATTTAAAGCTACATGTTATGCATACAGTAGTCACTCACACATCAAAAGTCACAAAAATTAGCTGGGGAAGTACAAAGAAGTAAGTACTATTGTGCACACAATTATTTATAACATGGTGGTTAATGATTTCCGAAACAAATCTGAAGGTGGATTTGACATGACTTAATTTTACCTTATATAGCGATTAAATATTAATAGAGGTATGTTAGGTCACCAGTCAGCTACAGTTTGCATCTGCAACGCTCAATATTTCTATAGACTATCACATTTGGTAGTGTTTATTTATTTACAATGACTTGTCTTATTGCAATTGGCTCTTTTCACATTGGTAAGTATTTATTAATATTTTAGTATCATTATGGTAGCAATCTTTATTATTGGTACCTACTACAATTCTTTTTCTTTACTGTACACTATTAATACATTATTTTACACTAATACTAATACATACTTTCACTAGAAGTTTATTTTGTACCTAAGTGTATGCTCGTATTGCATTAATTTATCTACAGGATCTAAGTTTCTACAAAACAAGTGTAACATTATTAGCATTTAGGCAAACTTACGATTAGTGATATAAAGTAAAGAAACCTACGTGAAGTATTCGCCATACTTCAGTTTTGTATATTAGGGTTAACATTTTATGAGTAACTCCATTAATACTAATATTAACACAAGTAACATAATAACTATCAAGTATTACGTGATTCAATACCCGTGACAAATATACATGGGCTGTGTACGTTGGTCTATAGGTTTTCCTTCATCAATACTCTGATTTCCGCAGTTTTATCTGATTAATCTCGTCATATTGAGTGTGCTCGTAAGGTTTATAAACCTTTGACTACATTTTTGTTTCCTTTCTGCTACGATTGACTATTATTGACCCTATGAAAATTTTGTGGTGCATTTTTTGCATGTTGCTATGTTATGACTCATTATTATTGCTTTATTATCATTAATACAATAAGTACCTGTACATACGACTGAATTGTTTGTTAATTTCAACAATTAAAATTGTATACTTTCCTATGCGATAAGAATTCACAACAATTGAATTTATGGTTAAAATTCATGGTATCGACAACGGCGGAGAAAACTATAAAAAATTATACTTGGATTATTAAAAAATTGTTACAATTTTATTTTGCACGCACTTTCTTCACATGAATGATTGGACTTTGGTTTTTATATAGGCCTGATTTAATTGTTAACAAAGTATTTATTAAACACTATAAGGCATTAGACAATGTTGGCATTATAATAATTGTATACTTCTGAAACATAAAAGTAGATAAAAGTGAAGGTTTGTACAATTCTACTAAATACAAGCTACAGTGAAAAAAATTAAATCAGCACCGGTTCTATTAATGTAGTTCAGTGAGCCAAAGTATATTTTACACAGACAGACAGTGTAAAGTTAACATCTAGAAACTTAATGATTATGGATAATACTTTTAGTATAAAAAGTACTTCATAGTCTACAAACCTATCAAGTGAATACAATTCAACTACAATTTACAATGTATCATTAGTTTTTCATATATTCGCATTACATTCATAATAATACTTGCTACAACATATAATATAGTACATACATAATATGCTAATACATTTTCTTCTAAAGCATCGAATCCTGCGAAACTGTACAATATTCACAATTTTCTTGACTAATATTACTAATTTAATAGTTGTAATTTAGTTTATTCACTACTATATTTTAATCTACGCATATTAATTACTAATTGACACAAATACTTTCAATTCACGACATAGCTTTCATACTCTGTGGTCGTGTGCCAGCCACCCATTACGAATCCGTCGTGCTTTACCCGGAAGATTTACTGCTAACAAACAGATACTTTATACATTTTTGGTATACTATGGCGTCACATTTAGTGCAGATGGCATTATCATCCTGTGCATTCCACGATTATAAAGAGTTGACACATTTTGCACGCAACAATTCTTCCTACTTACTTATCCGCAGACAACGCACACCCACATACTCATGTAAACAATTTTGGTTCCATTCATGAACATGTTATTATTTAAGTCTGCATGCCTGTATTAATTTTTACAAATGTAAGAACATCACAGGTTCCTATTAATATCATCGTATCATAGAAGACGATAGTAACTAAGCGAAAGAGGAACTAGTCGTATATAGAACTACAGAATAATATTCATCGTTTTGCACACAGAAACACACTAAAAAATGTTACAAAGCTATTTACTTTGCGCTTGGCATCGCATTGCGTACAAATGTCCCTGAAGAAAAACGTGTACGAAACTCATTTCATTCGATAATGTATATACACAAACACATAAGTACCTAACAGCAAAAGTTGAAGAGAAAGAGAGATTTCAATGTGTGTGGGCAGAATACATATTTGTATTACTATTGTTAGAAACAGATGTACAGATAAGATGCACACATAAAGATAGGCAGTGGAAAGACTAATTGCAATTGAAATAAGAGCTGAGACTCTGAGTACTTGCATCCAATTAGTCATTAATTAACAATCTCAACCGAATGACTGTGCTCCGTGGATGGAACACAGCAACGACGATGCTCCACGACTCAGTCAGCTCTCTCACAGTTATAGATGTGACACTTCACTTGGCTTGTCTCAGCCACCAACAAAAAACTCTGCATCGGTCATGAGATGTTAATTAATGTGTTTGGGTGCATTTGCATGTATGGAGAGACATCCTATTTAAAGAATTCTCTCCTGTCTCCTGTCTTTCTCTAATCTCGGCTAATACTTCATAGGAATAGTAATAGCAAAATGGTAATAGGCACCAATTACGTAATAATATATATAATCCTACGGGTGATGATGCACCTACACAGATACAGAGAGAGACAACGAAAGAAATAATTTGATACTGTTTTCTTGAAAACGACTAGAAGAGGGGGAAGAAATGAGAAAGCTGAAGTGATCTCAAGTTACCTACTTCAATAGAATTACTAGAAAAGAACAATTAGGCGAAGGGCTAATATAAGAGAAGGAGGTTGATGCTAAATCACCGACAAACATCATTGTCAGCTACACAAGGTCCTTCCGGAGGGGCGAGAAACACACGTCCTTTCCCACAAACACAAACTTGGTAAACTTCGGGGCGACCTGAACGACTGGATGGACCACTTGCAGAACTGCTGTAAACACTGGAACCACCCGCTGTCGGTAATTTTGCACTTGACACGGAAGCTGTTTGCAATTTTGGCAAATAAATGTTCGGGGCATCTAAACGTACCTGCAAAGTATACCAAACAGTTTTTAGAATATACTTACACACATCCATGCAGGTCATATTAATGTACATTTTCTTAAACTCTGACTTTTTACATAATCATTTCAGAGAAAGGTTAGAGAGCGAGAGAATAATTCATCGTTTAAATGCTACACGTTGACATAGAGTCAAAATACACAATTTTATCACTTTTACCAACATTACAGAGAATCTTTTTGCACCAGCCTAACAAGACATTGAAGAATAATCCTAGTTGAAATTTTCGTCAACCCACTAAAGGAAATTTACAGAAGGGAATGGTTCAATGTGTACAGCAACTGTTTGGAGTGACTGGGGTAATTTCACATAACGAAGACCATTTTTCTATTTTGCAAAAGAGAAGATTCGGCGAATGCTTGAATTTCTTCCCTTTGACATTAAAGTCTATATTATTATTACCATTACCTACTCTAGTTCTATTTATGGTGCAGTTATTATTACTTAATGCGTGCGGAGGAGTGTTGGTAGCGAAATGAAGGGAGGGGAAGAGCAACAATCTTTCATGCTTTTCTTGACAAATTGTGTATGTAAAACGTGCTTTAACTTACAGATCCTGCCACCGATTGTAGTCTGAGATCGGAAAGGCATGTTGCAGTGATGTCGCCAGCTCTGGATTCAATACCAATTCCCAGAGGCGCTAAAACTTCCAGAGATCTTGTCGGTGACTCCAGTCTGCATTATACCATGTAACGTCAATATCATTTCATTATCATCTTTTATATTTTACATAATTTTCACTGCACCCTTTATTCAAATATATTTGACAGTTTTGGGTTATGCATTCGGTATTCCATTCAAGACACCGCTATACAGTCTCATATCTACGTTATATTACTGTTTTATCTATAGCTAACACAAATTCCAACTATATATACAAGAAAAACTGACATACTGAGACCTAGCAATGAAATTCAAGAATAAAATATCAAAATAATGGGATTTTTACTGAATCTGTAATGGGAATGGAAATATGCAAAGAAACTGACCTTAGTTCGTGTCCTGATTCAGCTCTGACTTGCGGAGTTTGAACGGAGCCATGGAAAACAGCCCCTCCTTCGCCTGAAACAAGAGAAATAAGAAACATGAGATTTCGTTAATGAGATCCTTTAACCAGCACAGAATGAAAGACATAAATGAATCCGCCAAAGGGTAGATAAAAGTGAATATCAAACAATAGAAAAATACTATGTGCAATAAACGAGTTCCAATCAAACCTGAAAAAGTATAACGTTATTTTAATGATTCCAATCTGCATAATAATATTCATTGCAAGGTTTTTCACTTTGATTTCTTTCCTACTAGTGATATTCTTTCTAAAATGTCTAAACTATTAGTTTTTCCCTTCCCTGGTTTACTACTGACAATGAGTGAGTGAGAATCATTGTACAACAGGATACACAGCTCTCACTTATACAGACCATGCCACTAAATTTCTGCTGCATTCGAATTTACATTCTATAATATACTTAGCAATCCACAAATCGTGACCGACAGTTGTAACTGTCGGTCACTGAAATTTAAGGGAATACCTAAAATGCCCTCACCGTTGAGAAACTACGATCTTACATGTGTTAGTTGCTGCTCTAGTAATCGTAAGTAAAAAAGTGAAAGCTCAGCTACCCACGTTTTGTAAGTCTACTGTGACTCCTAGTTAGCAAAAATGTGTAACAAATTAATTAGAATTGAGTTGTGTAGATTAATGAAAAAGGTTACAATGTACGTACATTGAGAGAATAAAATTTAAATGACGAGTATCAGATCGTGAAGATGAATTTTAAAGTGAATCCAATTAATTATAAGTTAATTTAGAGTTGCTAAACACAATTCTGAGCCTGAATGCAGTAATTATGAGTCTGACGGTCTGAATGTAACATAGTTACCAAAATAACTTTGCACAACAAACGTTCTTTATGAATGACAATTCAATACGGGCTGTGTTTTCATGACATTGAATGGGAAGAACAGCTGCACTACTTAAGTGCAGTTAATTACATAGTGATTATCTGCCCCCACACGATATGCACTCTACTTGTGCAATTTTAGTGGAAAATTAGAACTAAAAGTACGGTTCTCTTCTTTGTCACAAATTTGCAATGATTTGTGGACTAATTAAATAGTACACGTTTGTTGTTAAGTTGCCGCTTATATGCATTAAATGTGTACTGTTCAATAATTGGATTTCTTTGACATAAAAGTTTCCCAAAATAAAGACTGGTTTGTTAATACAATTAAACGTAAAGTTTTCAGAGAGTTCGTGCTGATTAAAGAGTCTATGAGTAATGAAAAGAATTTTAATTTAGAATTGCGGAAAATAGTGAAGTCTCGTTTAAGCAATCAAACGTAATAACCTGTAACTCTGAGCAGCTCAGCTCCCACAAGAACTTCCTTTTTATCCGCTGAGAATAAAAGTCTTCCCCGAGTGTCTGTAATTTTCATTCCGGATGCTTGACATTCAAGTTTGTCATCTCCTAATTACAAAGAAAGGTAATTACAGAGAAAATCATGCACAGTTTTGTTGGCTGGTGGCCACACCATAGTCAATCTTCATTTAGTCCTCCAACCAACACAAATTCTTTTTGCCATTTATTACCATGACTTGTCAAATTATGTCAACTCCGTTGAATATCTGCTTTTCTCACCTAAGAATATTTTATTCAGGATTCGACCATCTGCACTTCTCGCTTGAAGACTAATATTTCTTGACGACTCAATATGAATCGGTTGTCCTTTTCTAGATCGTATTTTAGACGCTATAAGATTATCCAGCACCATCGCTTCTCCTCTTAATTGGATTCCTCCAGGAACTAACTTCAGGGCACCCATACCGTCCTATATAACAAAATCATACTGTTCATTTTGCTTGTTCTTAAAACAATTGAATTTTTTTCCACGATATATTATGTAAATTATAAGATGTCTCATGTTGTATTGTGAACACCTACTAATTATGGTACATTGTTATAATTGTATATTAATTAAACTATTTGAAAGACTTTAAAATTTAAATATCTAATTTTAAAGTTTAAATTTGCATTTATCATTTCAAGTTTTTGCGAATTAACTTTTCATCGTGAAGATTAAAATGTTTTGCATGAAGCTTTAAAATCATACGCACTTCAATCGTAGACTAGGAAGGTTATTTTAGATCCAATCTTTGTATATGAATGTATACGAGAAGGAGTGAGTGTAAGCAGACCCTGAAATATTAATTTGTTATTGTATCGGAGTGAGTCTGACTGTAAACCCCGAGTGGTGCACTCATATAACGGTAAGAGGAAATAGTCAATTAGTTGTTGAAGAACATTTTTCTGTGCTGACGCTTTTTCTCATTCATGGTAATAGACACGAAACTAGTTCAGAAAATGAGAGTAATGTGGACAGAGTAGGGGAGGTTTAAGTGGAGAGCTTTTTGGTTGATTCCGGTTCTCATATCCGGCGTAGCCTTGGCTCTTTGCAAACTCGGCTATAAATAACACCACAGAAGTAAATCCTTTGGCACTTTGGAATCTGTAAATGCTCCTTTTGTATCTCTAATATCCTCTCCTGCTAAGCAAGAAACCATTAGCTTTAGATCTCTATAATGTACAATTTGCACAACGAATTTCACGAACAATCTAGGTACTTCTATAATATTTATAATGCATATAATATTTTATACTTAATGATAACTAACATGCATATTATTACATAATATTATGCATATTATATTTCGTGTCGTTGTCAGCGACTCATTGTCAGTTACGAAAATTTTCTGGTGTGAAGGACGACAATAAACTATTTGCATACCAAGATTCTCCATGGGTCCGTTTCGATTGACATTTATAATCTCAGGGTCAGTATATTTTTCATTTCTTATTCCTGAGTAAATTTAAAAAATTTCTTTTTATTTATGCTCTAATTTTTTCTCTATACGTATTGAATATTATGTTTCATATTTATTATTGCTCATTTTTTCGTGTCTTTGTGTCGTATACAATTACAAATTCCAGAAAATTATGTTCAGTGATGTAATTGAAACTCTTGCTTTTGTAAATTGTACATTAATTTTCATCCAGATTATCTAATAGTAGAAAAATATATGAAAAATATATTTCTAAGACAGGACTGAATTTTAAAAATTCTCAATATTTTATCAAATTATCAATGACAGCATTGCTACGCTTTATGTGCATTGTATGTGCCTAGATTTATAACTAAGAGGGTTGCCAGAAATAATTGAAACAGTGTTCCTTTTACAGAACTTAAAATGTGCCGATGAAATATTATGTGAATTAGTTCATTATATGCCGAATATTACATTTGTAGAAGTAGCATATTGCTGGAGTATAATATAAAAGCCTAGGTATAGGTAAATTATGTATAACACTCTCCAAGCTGCATGCTTAAATTAAAATTCCACAAATTGCTCTTCTAGAAATTGAATTTGATTATGTGGATGTATTAAATGACAATCAAAGTGATTAAGTGATCATTGGTTTAGCGCTCGATCTAAAATTTCTCCCCTACCGGTTTGGCTATCTGTGGAAATGCTTATGATGATCAAGAAGAAGAGGAGAGAGAAATGGTTCGAGAACTTATTTCGTTAGAAAGTCAAGTGAGGAAACAAACGGGAAAGTGGAGAGCGAGACTGAGACAGGCAATTGCCACTTGCCACCTTTGATCTGAAGTAAAGGGTTCTTCTTCTTCTTCTACTTGTTTCTTTTACAACATCCTTTCGTAGTAGCAATACTGAATGAGTACGAACCATCATATATTACGAAAAACTGTCACATGGAAAGAGGAGACATGTGTTTCTAATTGAATTGGAAATCCGGGAGAATCTTCGCACATCACATCACACACCATCTCAATAAAAATGCAAATGTCTTTCGATGAATTACAACGTCAATTTTCGAGGAAGAGAAATGTTTTCATTTTCAAATCTAAATTTTATACATTGGCCAGACACCAGAACAAAGCATATTTTTTATATCTGTACAGAATTCAATACTATACTTGCATAATAAAAAATACTTCACACAAATAATGAGTGGATAGTGGATATAATACATACCTACTGTATATTTGCATAAAATGATTTTCATACAACTGTTATTAATGTGAGTAGCAGGCACCTATGGCTGTAGCGCATTAGAATCGTTGTGTGAATAAATGTTTCGGAGAAAAAACGGAGCAAGGAAGATGAAAAGACTAATACAAGTACACGTTTTCTACAAGCCTTAAGGATTTCAAAATTCCATTTGGGATTTTTGCCAATGTGATACTCTCTCGCTTTCTTTGGAGGTTAGATTTATAAAGACGTAGCTTCTACATCAATTCACGTTGACTGTGTATAGATGAGAAATCTGATGGTCGTCTTGTGGGGGGAAAATGATAAATACGAGATGGAACATTGTGACATTCATAGTCATTGTGATTTCATAGTGGCTTGGACTAACAGAGTGGCGTGGTTGGTCTTACGGATTTCGCGTACGCTTCGTTTCCTGCTTGCCTGTTCCTAACAACGTTGTCTGATGGGTTGTGAGGTTATGACATGCCATGATAAAAATAAGTAATAATCCGTTCATCCCAATCCAATGATACTGTGAAATACATTCTTGATGATACGATGAAGAAATACGAACTACAAAGCCTTTTCCTATAATATCTTCAGCAAAAATATGACAAAATGCTTCGGCTTTCGCTCAACCGACCGGAAAAACCTTACGACGATATTTTCCCTTTCCTCTACACATTCATTTATTGCTGTCGTATTTATACAACATAACCTATTCATCCTACCCACTTGCAACTGAAAAAAGAGTAACTCTTTTCCATAGTAATTATTTCCACCAGAAACTATCACAGCTTTGTCATATTACTATATACTCTCTTAGTATGTTGCTACTACAAATATACTTACAATAGGATACATGCAAAAAGAGTTTTTCTTGCAAAAGGGGTTAAGCTTATATTCGCAAATTATGTTTGTGAGCATCTTGTTGACTTGAATATTTACAAAGAAAAGAAAAAGAGAGTATGATTCCCATCGTGTTTTAAATTGATTGACATTTACTATTAATGTAATGAATTGTTCTCCATAGTAAAATTAATCAGCTAAACACAATTTGTAAAAAGTACGCTGAATAATGACAAAATTGTTTTCATTGTCTTATAGATTTCTTGCTAATCACTAATTAAATATTGATATTAATGTTTTTGTTGCGCATTTGACTAAACAATTGTAGAAGCGTAATTCACATCCTTTTAGAATCAACCATGTACTAGTATTATCTTGAATCTATATACTCTCCTTCGCTCGACATTCAACTTAACAATGAAATTCAAAAATGGATGATGCTTACCCATAAAGATCTTTATGTTCATTTCATTGAAATATTAGTACAAGATTTATGGAAGCATCTCACAGCAAATTGATTTGATTAGCCACAAATTGGAAGATTAATTTCAGCACATATTGGACAGACATTACAGCATGTTGTAGCTTTCCCTCAATTTCCTACCTTCTACTACCCCATTCATCCATGATGGATACAGTTATCAAGAATGTTCTACATATAACTTATAACCCACAGTGTTACAAATTCATTGAGTAATGTCCATAGCAAAAGTATTGCATTTGTAACAAAGCAGGTAGGTAATGTAGTAAAGCATGCGGAAGTGTAGAAAGCATGTTATGTAAATCCCATAGCCTAAAGAAAATCTGAAAATCCCTTGAAAGCCGAGAAAGTATGAAAACGGGTTGAATACAGCTACAAATACTAATAGAGCGTGTTTGAGAGCTAAAATTCGCAGGTACATCCACTTGTACATAACGTGCACTAACTTCCACACTATTGTACACACATAAAATAATATAAGAGAAAGTTTGTGTGAAATGAGAATATATGAATTTCCACTGGAGAATAGAAATCCAGTTGTGAGCAGGGTTTTCCTTCACACAACTAACTCAACTGAAGCTACAGAGTTACCCGTAAGTCTGTTGGGTGTGTGAGTGTGAAGGAAAGAACGGACCCTCCGTCAACAACGGCGAAGACCACGGGTTTTAGAGCTGTTAGAGCCGTAGCTTCTGTTGTGTCTGACACTTCTACAAGCTGCTGCTGATGTAAACAGGAGGATATAGTGTTGCAGTGCGAATGATAAAGGAAGGCAAAATGACTCTGCTACAGTTCTAGTTTGTTCACTCGAGTTTACTTATTATTACATGGAAAAGGAGAATGAATATGAATATTAGATTGAATAGTAAATGCTGCTAAAATATTCATAGGTATTTAAATGGATTCCCTAGCCTCGCCTATTAAATCTTCTCACCTCGTTCTACTCTATTGCTGCTACAGTACATAGAACATGAACAGGGAAGAGTTCTGGTCCACTCTTCATGCACAATGTGAATCTGCTCGTCCTCAACTCAAATTAGATATAAATTTTACAGCATTTGATAGATGATCTAGTCGTACACAGGATCCCGATCCCAGAACAACCCAGCTCAACTCACAGTCAGCCATCGTAAACCAACTCTTGTTATGAATATTACATCAAGCTTACAGTAAACTTGAAACAAAGGATACACAAGACACATGATACGATACCATACGATTATATACCATTCCTTCTCTAAGCCAGATCTCTCCCGGAGAACAACAAACATCTCCCAAAATAAAGTCATGCAAAAAACTCGATCCAACTTACCCCATTTTGTTTTACGATACTTTTACAAGTTCATGATTGATAGTTTAATGACTGCGGTATCAAAAGTTTTACCATCATTTTTTATACTGTTTATATTACACAATAAATTATTTAGCGCTACACATTCAGCTACTTCATTATGATGTATGGCAGATAAAGTGATGGCAAACATGGGCGCAATAATAAAATAATGCGTTATACAATATTATCTCAATCTATAAGTCCCAGCATAGAAACGTTCAGCTTATAAATAGTAGCATAACAAGAGATACATCAAACTACTACGCAATATTATTACTTCATTTATTTGCAAAGAAGTTAATATTATTGGCAGTAGTCGACAAGAAATCTTTGGAAAATATTACGTGCCTCTAGAGTTAGTATTACGTCAGTTATCAGTGCAGGATCTACTAAGAGAAAGTCTGGTCGTATGAATATAACTCACCGATTCCAAATCATAATAAATCTCTCTAGGGTGTGATTTTGATTTGTTATGTTTTTATGCATCAAAAAGAATTTTATGAGACCAAGTTGCCCCATACAACAGATTCCAAGTGGAAATACATTCATAAGAGTTGTTTTCACATATAGGGATGAAATGATGCAAATCACAAGTTACAGTTCATTTTCCAGAGGACATTTCTTTGTGTTATGTCAGTGTCTGCCATTTAAGGCATAAGTTGATACACAACAGATAAGGGTGGACGAAAAAAAAATTAACATGAAGAGGACTTTAAAGAGTGGGGTTCTTTTCTCTTGAGTGAGTGGTAAAGTCGTCACTACTGACTCCGATCTGCACACGGCATTCAATAACAACTGCGTTTGTAAACTTATTTGTATAATGTATTAGAATTTATTCGCTTGAAAGAATTTGAATAGATTTCCGAACTTCTCATCTTGAAGAGAGTGATTTTCCTATCTGAAATGTTTACGTCCACTCTTCTGTCTGTGACTTCCAAATGTATTGTGCATGTAAGGTAATGTATTTTCATTCCCCTTTCATCTTCTATAATTACAATCTCTACATAATGTGTTCACAATAACATCCAACTGTCTCTAAGGAGTTATCTGCAACAGAGATGTGTATATACAGATAGACAAAAAACATCAGGAAAAGTAAACTATGCTCGTCTACATTTATTTTCTCCTTTTCACTTTGCAAGAACACCATAGGATTCTTTTTCTTGACTTCGCATCTCATTGCTACTACATAAATACACCTTCATAAATAGCTTCTACTAAAAGTAAGTAATAAAGTTAAGTAGGATGGAAGTTCTTTGAAACTGGACTGCACGAGGCGCCATTCTTATGTAGAGACTACTTCTTAGACAGGTACTTGAATGAATTCTATAGAAGATAAGGGATAATTGGCTTCCTAATATTCTAAAGGCACTTATGTATATAATTATTACGAAGCATCACAACGAAATGTTGCAAAAAAACTTTCTGGCATGATATTACAGTAAAATATTTTGAAAATCATGAAGTAACAACAGTATTTGAAAAAACGGAAGATGTGTTCACCCACATACTGTTTAGTTATAAAAGTTTTAATTATACGGAGGAATGTGATTCCGAATGCCATAGCTTTGCTTTAGTTGGTACTGGCATAACAAGGCAAAGTATGTGTGATGAGTTATATCGTAAAGTTATATAGGGAAGTGTATATTTATTAGAGACATGTTAGTATGTGTTACTGATTCTAAGAAGTTGAGTGTAAGGAGCAGTAGTGTGTGACTACTGGTGGTGTGGTGAATGAATGAAAAGATGAAAGAGTCAAGTGTGGACAAGAGATTTTCTTACAGCCGAAAATTCCATGACTTTGAGTATCCAAAGGGTAAGAGCCAAGTTGACGACGACCAATAGAAGTAGCACTGATAAGACGAGAAAGAGACATCGCCTTCTCCAGCCATACAATCCGATTTGACATCCATCCTGATACTTGGCAATGCAATTTCGTCGAGCTTCGTCTGAGCTCAGCCATTCATTCTCCGCTTCAGATTGCCGAAGACCCACCATTTTCCTGTGAGAAAGACCATAGAAAATTCCAAAATTCAAACAGATGTGAACAAGTTATGCGGAGGGTGAAAGCCATTTGTTTTCCCGCTATGAAAATGTATAATATTAGACTGAACTGTGAGATTTATTTTGAGACAATTTCTTTTTCACTGTTCCAGTAGTAAATGTCAACGAAACGCGGTATGGAATGTTCCTGGTAGCTTTACTAAGACATGTCTATGATGCTGGGCCAGGAACTGGGATGGGACATTGGGTCGAGCTTTCTTGCATTACATAACATGGGGTGAGTTTTGAGTTGGGCGAGACTTGGTTTGGGTACATGGAGACTTTTCTACTTCAGAGGATATGCTAGAAGAGCCAATTGGAAATTGAAAATAAATTTGAGTCGTGGATTGATAGCTTAAGGATTTTATGTTAGGAAGTGGGAAGGAAACAAGTTAAATATTGAAGAAGTGAGTGAAAAAGAGCTTGGTAGAAGAGAGTGAGAAAGATAAACGGGTTTGTGATAGAAGTGTTAGATTTTTATCTGGAAATGGAAAGCCAAAGAGTCTCGGGTGGGAAAAGTGATACACAGGGCAGAATGGATTCTTAAGAATATCGATCTCTCTCAAATTACCTCATTCTACTCGTTCAGATGAGAGTCACAGAATTACCAAGGAAAGGAATGCTCTTGCTCCACCACTATTTACTATCTCCACTTTCTACCTACACATATATCCAATCTTGAATTTATTTTGGAAAAATATGACTTCATAAAACTCTATTACTAGAACAAGGGCGTCTTTACAAAAATCCTTTTCACTATTCTTTCATTCGTTTTACTCACAACGGACGCGCTGGCTTCTTCTTCCTATTTTCCTTCCTTTTTAGTTTGTTCTCACTCAGAGCACGGGAAACACATGCAGCACTCCCGTTCACACTTTACTTTTCTAAGCATATCGGAAGATATTGCAGATTGCAATTTAGTTAAACCTAGCTTTTGTCCCGCTTTATGCTTTGTCTCTCCATCTCCTACAGATAACAGTATTCATTGCTTTTCCTGCTCAAAATAAAT
The DNA here is from genome assembly GCA_019776165.1 of Pogonognathellus flavescens. Taxonomy (NCBI): domain Eukaryota; kingdom Metazoa; phylum Arthropoda; class Collembola; order Entomobryomorpha; family Tomoceridae; genus Pogonognathellus; species Pogonognathellus flavescens. The sequence goes on from JABASD010000215.1 coordinate 73,802, forward strand.
TGAAAACATATTCCAAAAGCTGTACAACCGAGTTACATTTTACGCCATTTCAGATTGCTGCTTTAGAAATTGCAAGTGACAGCGTAGCAAAAGCACAGCAAAATATTAAACATTCAATAAATTTAATTATTTAATCGTGGCTATTTATAATTGCTCTTATATGTTCATCGTGTACTATTTAATTCACCACGGAATTGTAAGTTTAGCAACAGGCAAAGAATCCTGGATGGATTTGTTTTTCACACAAACTTATCTATAAAATAGTATTGACAAGAAATCTAACTCTTTGAGCGTTTGAATGAGAACAAATATTCACAGAAACATTTGATGCTAAAAATTCATTTTATCACGGTATACAACTTTGATTATTATTCGCACATCTATTTGACTCACATGATACTATCTATAATCGAACTGATAATACTATAACAGTTATAGTTATTGTAAATTGATAAACAGATTATAAAAGCATTATATAATAGTAAAATAATGCAAATAAAACGGTTTATTTTATGGGACAATGGTCGTGTGCTTAGTACTTCTGTGTATATATTTAACTCGTACAGGTCTTGTCTCTAGATTTGCGAGCGACTGTAAACAATGGAACTGAGCCCACAGAATTACGCATTTCTAAAAAACAAACCCGTATTATAGCGATCAAATATTCAGCAGAGAGTTGAACTCAACACAGTCATTCATTTAATCCAAACAGTTCCAAGAAATCGGACACCGTAATTACGGCTTACCCGGATTACACATACATTATCTATAATCTTTTACATTATGCATTAAAGAGCTTCTGTGTTATATTATTTTGACTACTTCCCATTTGTTAACAGCTTAACAATGTGTCGTCTGCTACAAAACATTAAATAACTAAAAGTGGTGTCCTATTCAGCATTCAACAAAGAGTCAAATAACCAAAAAGCGCATATCTGTTGATGAGCTAAAACAAATAAACAGAAGTCTCCTGTGTCTTTTCGTTCACCTCAATTCAAAAACTGACACGACATTGGATTACTGAATGAGTATCCCGGAATACCGAATTGAATGCGGAAAATTCTAATGCACATGTGTTAATTGAATTCCTCATTTTGTTCTTTGTTACATTCGCAACCGCTTTTCCTCGATGGTAATCTTCTATTCTCTACATTACTCAGTCATAGCTCACCCCTTTCTCGTAAATCACATTTGTCACCGTACTACTTCCGTGTCACTCTTATTGATTCTCACTGTAACATTAATAATTTCAATATAGTTGTCTCAATCAATCATTAACAGCCTACACGTCAAACCATTTATCATAAATCACACTGATCTTCCTAAAGAAATAATTGTACACCCTTCAAAACTATTTGAAAATCGCCCATTGAAAAGGGAATTTAGTTGTAACTGTGTACAATACTTGTACTCAAAAATTGCATTTACATCTGTTGTGAAATCATAATTAAAATATCTGTTCCAGGGTAATGAACCTTTTTACATGTAAAAAAGCATCATTTTTATTTTAAAGAATTCATATGATTACTGTGTAATGAATTTTACCAACTGCTTCAACCTTTTATATATATGAATGAAGAAAAGAAACCCGTAGGTACAAATCTGAATTAATTTCCAACAAATAACGAATAAATAGAAATTATGCAGAACTGATAGCTTCTATGGAGGTTGAAGCATTAATTCTGTTGCTTAAGCACGCGTGCAGACGACTTATGGTGCATTTTCGGTTGGCCGCTGTTAAAAACTGCGTGTGTCTCTCTTACTCTTGTATCATCTATAGACACTACATGTAAATTACAATTTGCCTCGGTTACGGTTCACAATAAGGCATCAAAATAGAACACTGGTAGTAGCATAGCAGGTGGGAAATGACGAAGATACGATATAAATATAAAGGACGATTTCCTTATTGATAATAGCAATAAATATTTGAGTTGAAGCAAAGTAAATGGACTAGACACAAAAAGTAATTGAGAGAGGAACCTCGATGGAATTGGAGATACGTGAAAGTTGATGAGCACCAGCATGAAAAGTCTGATGTGTATCAACTTGAGATATGTATAAGCTTCATGTTATGTTTGTAATATTATATGCGTAGAAAATTTTGATGGGCTAACCAACTATAACTAATGGAAACATTAAATGTGAGGTTTGGTTTGGCTAAGTAAATAGAATAGACATGAACGGAGGAGGTGGCACAGAGTCAGTTGACTTATGAAAATATGACCGTGCCACGAACAAACAGAGTCAGATATAAAGCGGGAAGGAGTAGTGGTGTGACGGTGTGAAGGAGTGATGCCCGTACCAGGTGCCATAAGGGGAAACCAGATTTCGGATTGTTGACATTTTTAATGACAATCTAATCTTGGGTGATTCTATCGGCTTTGTATTCGTGTCCTGTAATAAAAGAAGCTTTGAGGGTCGTACAAGTGAAATCGTATCATTTTGACACCTCATTTTATTCAACGCGTCCACACCGTTATCTCTTTGTAATTGACAGCAGTCCTAATTAACCTTTTCAACTCCCAGCTTGTCTGCAACAAACCGGCAACTTTTTAATTTGATTTTCTTTACACTTATTACTCTCAGCGTAGCTCCAATTCCATTTCAACTTCGTCCGTAGAAAATAAATCATGGAAAATGCAACGTAGTCGAAAATGTATAAGCGAATGGTTGACAATTTTTACTACTTCAGACTGTACAGATACAATGTAGGTATCTCGATAGCACTACTGACTTTTACTATATAAAATTTATTTAATACCAACCATTGCTGTAAAACTCACCTATTTATGTTAGAGCAGTGATAACGACAAATATGACATACCTACTAATAATAGCCTTAGTTCTCACTAAAAAATGTCAACAATGTGTTGTTTGTGTTATGCTTGAAGTAATATATATTATGTAATATAAGAGCTTGAGATTTTGAAACAAGACGAGTAAAGACATTGTGTAAATGAAAAATGTTAGTTTGAAGAGAAGGAGAGACGGAATGAAGGGAGAAAGAGTCTTATGCGATTATGTGTGTATGAGTAGTTTGAAACGTGAAAAATTAGCTGAGGAAGAGTGTGGATTGGAGAGGTAGAATGGGAAAGGGGCTTTTTGAGCGTTCGTGTTTGCAGCTGTGAAAGCGAACTCTCAGATCATGACCAGTCCATCAAATTGACATAAAAAACATGTGCTCTCCTTTGCCCAGAAAGAATTTGTCCGAATTGACACGACAGGACAGCGACACGGATCCAATACACTTGACTCTTACTTGTTTTCCTTAAGAGCTAACCAAGTTTTTCTTTGCCACACTCTCCACTCCGTCTCAAATGGCTTCTTCGTCTTCTTTGGCTTTTCTACCTTCCTTTATACAGACTTCTCGTATAGAACATTATTCTCGGCTTAGTATTAGGTATATGTCTATACAGGGCTAACAACACACTTGAATGTCCAACAAAGAAATCATCGTATATTCTACTTGCGTTGGTTGTTTGTAAGTGTGTAAGTATTGCAAGGTAAGTACAGATACTCAAGGTCTCCATATAAAGCAGTGTAAAGAAAGTACTCTGGAGATACATACGAGTGTGGGCCTACACACACAAAGAGAAATACTTATCCAACACTTTTCTCTAATCATTTGAACATTTTATTCTTCAAATACTATCCAACAAGTCAATAGTGTTTTCTTCCTTCACAAAAGCTTGCAGAACTTTGCGAAAATTTTCTCAGACCTTTCTTTTAACACCGAAAGAGTAATGAAAGGAAATACTCAAGTTGTAGCCACATAAAAAGAACAAATCCTTTCTTCCTTCTACAAAATCACAGACAATATTTAGTATTTACTTTGTCTCCTGTATACTTTGTATAATATGCTTACGCTAATAAGTTTCGTATTCTAGTTTTTGTCCAGCTACCAATTGCTTTTACTAATTGGTGGTAGTAATGATGTAATAACACACAGACTATAAAATAACATCAAATTTACTCACGTGATAAATTATAAAATGTACATAAATTTACCTAGTACTACAGTAAATCAATTGATTTGCCTTTCGACGTGCTTTAAACATTGAGAGTTTATATTCATTGTTTGCCATCCTGGTAAAACTGACTAGGTTGTAATATAATATTTCCGCGAACAATTATCACGAAAACATAATTCTACAAAGAAAACATGATTGGTTTTACATTATTTGTCATACTTAAAAGGAAAGTCGGTGAGTTGCAAACTGACTGGGAAAGTACCTACAGAATATATTATTGCACATTCATACGAAATATATAGTTAAAGCTTTCTTATGCTAAGCTGTGCATTTCTGTTTTTAGCAATCAATTCTGTGTAAATTTCAAACATGACACTCCTAATTATCCATATAAGAAATATTCAATTACATTAGCTTGCTGAGGCAAGGCTACTCAAATTCTTCAATCCGAACAATAAGAAAGTTTTATTTCAAATGTGGTTAACGTTCTTCACTTTGCCAGGCAGGTAGGTATATCGGTATAATTATTTGAAACACAAAAGCTGAAAAGTCAGCTTAAAATAGGACGAAGTTGGAATTACTAATAATTGGTGTAACCCATTTTCAATTTTTATTTTGGCCGTAATGTGAATATGTATAAAGTATACCTGACCTACCTCAAGTCAATTAGACTTTCCATAGACATTAAATATCCAAATGTTATAAGGACAATGCTTTTTTCTTCAGAGCCTTTAATTCCCCAAACCGTACTAGCAAAATGGATTTCAAAAAGTAGCTGAACAATACACAGATATCTACGACAGATATCCAAATAATCCTATAAATTAGCTTCCACTATCTAATTTGAGGACGATTGACCTTAGATATTTTTAAACGTGACCTTTGATCGCAATAACTTATACAAGAAGTTGGGACGAAATAAGGTATTGTAATTGGTTGCGAAGATATGATTGCGGCAGACAGATAGGCAAATAAGTTATTTTTGTAAAACCAACAAATCAAATAGTACGATTTATTTAAATAATGACTGGAATTTTCGTGAATTGTGGCGATTAATTACGAATAAAAGTAAAAATTAATATCTTAATGCGTGAACAGAACAGAATCGGTGGAGAAAATAAATATTATAAATGAATTGTGCGTTAAGTTGCTTATAACTTTTTTATTTTAGTGTGTACAGGGACTAGTTTCCAATTGACATACCCAATTCATATTTCAGTTACATCAGTAGCTGCCATATTTCAGGTAAAATTGTACTTCACATTTATTAGTCAGGTTTTTCTTTGTCTAAAAATACTTATTTTCCACATACCTGCTAATCAATTTGTTTACTCTTACAGTATAGCTGCCGTGCAGCTTGTCGTTCACATCATGCAATACGCAACATTCTTTGAAATAAATAAATAACAACCATTTACAGCTTAAACCAAGGTTTGCTCGACAACAATAATATAATATTTCTCCTTAAAGGATTGGAATATCACCAATTTCCAAACAAAATTGATGAAACAAAATTATGCCAACCAATTCATTCAACATTTAGTGGAATTGGGGGCATATTGGTGGGCATAATTAAGCTTCATCAATTTTGTTTGGAAATTGGTGATATTCCTAACTTTTAAGGAGAGATATGATATTGTTGTCGAGCCAACTATTTACACTGAAAACTGTCAGTTGTAACTTTGCAAACTTCATGTTTCTAAAACATATCTGTAATGTCAGTTAGGTTTGCATTACCCGATTCCCCATTGGCACTTCCCCATTATATTAGGCAACTAGATATTATTATAATCAATCCAAACCATGTGCTGCTATCTCAGCATTGAATCTTTTTACAATGTCATATATTTTATTGGCACTAAATTTATTGTTAACTTATTGTTAGTGACACACATAATGCGCAGTCAAAATTATCAAGCCTGTGACTCAAACATGATTCATTTTCTAGGATTTGAGCCAACTTTTACAGACTATTCATGTGGTTTATTTTATTTCAATTGTTAAAAAATACAGAAACAAATTTTTATTTTGTATGCACCTATAATATAGGGACTAGTTTAAATAAACCATAGAAAAACGGATGTAATAAAGTAGCGAAAGTAACAATTATGTGTGTTACCTAACAATTATGTGTGTTACCTAACAATTTTTTACTTGTTGTTGTCAATTGAATTTCCAGCTGCTGATGCCAACTATTTTGTCAAAGTTTGAACGATTTAAGACCATTCGTTGTCTAGATATTGCTATTACAGATAGACAGACTGACAGACAGAACGTTCCCATAAAGTAGCTTCCGCTACCAAACTTTGAATGTCACCGATTGATCGCATTTTTGAATTACCTTTGTTGTGACCCAGACATCACGTATGAGAAGTTTGAACGAATTGTTTTAATCCGTTCTAAAGTTATGGCGGTCACAGACGGTGGGAAGGAAGGGACATAGGTATAGACACCATTCTTTATTAAGTAGCTTCCGCTACTTAATAAAGTGAAAATGCTGGTTGCATTGTAAATAACACTTCGTTTGTTCGTTTCTTATTTTTTAAAAACTATAAGGAACAACTTCACGCGCAAGAATTTACGTAGGCATATAAAAATAAAATGAGCTTGCAAAGCATAAAAAATTTGTATACTTCAAGCTGCTTATAGGAGAAGGCCACATTAGTCTCAACCTCAACTCTACTCTTTTACAAAGAGCGTGAAGAATGCCACTGTGATTCAAGTCATCATGAATCATGAATCAGCTCAGGCTATTCTCAGCCAAAAGAAAGAAGAAGGTTTATTGGGATTTGTCACCGGAATAAGTTATACAAATTAGAAATATTCATGATGTGTTAGCATATGCCTAAAGAAATTCTTGTACAACACTAATTTCTCATTAATTTTAAACAGTACAACGTATAATTTACTCATTACTTCATTAAATCTTTCCAAACTCTTTCTTGTCTATTTGGCAGCTCAATTAAAATAATTTTTACATTAAGCAAAACTTCATGGATAAAACTAGTTGTGTTCTGATTCTTTAACAATATTATGTGCCCATATTCTCAAGTATCCCCAATAATATTTTTATGGTGCAATTTTTTATAACACAGTCGAATGTTATGGACCATCTGAAAAAGTATATTACATATATTTTTGCCAAATGGGTTTAATTCTGGTGCCAACAAGAGTAACACAACATACAAACCAAATGAAGCGAGAGGACTTACCACAAATGACAGTGACACTATAAATATCACACTTTCACAAAATAAACAGAAAACCCATTTTATTAAATGACTTGAACTAGACGATGTACATTTCTGCAGTCATTCATTTTTTCACATCATTTACACCGTGTTCTATATTGAGAACGAGTTTCCCAAAAAAATATTTCCACTGCGCACTTTTTCATGTTAAAACTCACAATTAATTCATTTTAATTTTTTCTGTTCACTGATTCACTCATCTCAGTATTATTATTCACTAACTCAACTAGATAAATATACTACAAAGAAAATCGTAATATTTCGTAAGGCAAAAGTCGAAGAATCGATTTCGAAGTTTGTTTTCGTTGATGAATATATAGCTCACAAAAGTGTGAATTACTAACAATAATTATATTCACAAAACAGTTCAGCTATAGTTTCACTATAAAGTATGAGCATTTAACATACTCTACATTTTTACAATGTGATAATAATAATAATAATCTTTATCTGTTTATAAAATTCATTTTGAGCTAAATCCACAAGGATGAAGGACACTATAACAGATTAAAAAGACTTCATATAACTTTTTAACACAAAATAACTTTTCAACAACGGAACTTGGTACAGATTACCGAAGAAAGGGATAATGTGTGATTCTTTGGCACAAATGTATTCATGGATGTTAAATTTTCGTTAATTTTTACTTTCCGAGTAAAAGGGTTGTACTACCACACGGAGGAATTTCAACTTTATGGTAATGGAGGTGCACTAATGCACCTGTAAGCATGTATCGTACAAAAAGCACTACTAAAGTTAGTTAGTCACCGAATTGATTTCTTCATGAAATGTTTGCAAATCTATTTTTACCCCGTTGGTGGTTTGAACACTAAAAAACACAACTTGTGTAAAAGAGCTGGTTTAGTGCACACGCGGCATATGTACGTATATTCTCATACTCTTGCAAACTCTTACATACTCTCTACACGAAAAACCACAATAAGGTATATATTAAATGATATACAGAATAATATACTTCTCCAAGTATATCTCTTCCTACTTACCTAGTATTTAGTATATTTGAAGGAGTTAAACACACTGGTAGTAGTAGTTGTACAAGGATAAACCCATGCATTTAAGCATTGGTGGTGCTTGAAAGTTTGTTAAAACATTAAAAGATCTGGCAGCTTTATGCTACGCTCCACCAAGCCAAGTAAAGAAACGACAATTCCTTACTAAACACATAACACAGCACAGCTATAATATTATACTTACTCTTTGCTGATTTAAAGTACATATTAAAGTGAAGTTCCCAAGTGTGGCTAACAAGAGTAGTATGTAATAGGATAGTAAAGTAAGCAAACCATGCACCTACCACACATACTTCTTCAATTCTCAACTTTATTATTCCCTGTACACTATTACTTCCGTTTTCCGTCTGCGATCATCCTCACATCAATTTATAACCCCTCACCCATTCATCCGGAAACAAAATAACATATTTATCACAATAATAATGCACAATCATAGTATCCCCTGTCAGAATTACACACAAATATGCTCAAATCGATAGTTAAACGTATATTTTCTCATAAGCATCAAATTTACACGATTTTTTACAATAATGTGAAAGGCATGTGAAAATTAATTGAAATAAGCTCCAATTCAAATTTACATCATCGACTAAAACCGCTCATTAAATTTCCTTTAGCATTTAATATTTTGCACATGCAATTTTACATTAAGATTGCATTATGCAATACCAACATCTTATAACTTCTGAATACTTGTAAATGAGATAATTGAATAAGATTATCATACGTATATGAATGTTTTTTTAAACGGAAGGAAGTATTACGACAGATAGTGAGGATTAAGTTATAATAGCTATTACACAACTACGAGCATTACATAAGGGGACGTTAGTAGAGCATTTCTCATGCTACTGGAACTGTGTAGGGTGCTATGAATGGGTTAGCGACGTTACGTGCAATGAGAGCAGCCTAAAACTAAATATCCGATTTCTTTGCTCTGCTTAGATTTGCTTCGTTCTTTTCTCTCGCTTTTCGTCTCAAGTGAACTGAGGTGAAGCCACAAGAGCAGAGAGAAACAAGAAGACGAGCAAGAAAAGTCAGTTTTAAGTAGCTCCTAACTTCTTTCTTGGATATAACATGCAGTTTGCAGTGGAGGAATAGCATTTTACGTGTTTAGTGTTTTTGTGTCGTGTCTGCTGTTACATTCTCTGCTAGACTGTCACCATACATACATTACATGCACTGTGCATTATAGGAAAGCTGAAAACTGTTGTGCAAGTGAAATACACCTACTACTACCTACGGACTACTACAACCTACCTACATGCGATTCATGTGTATATTGCTGTCTTACTATTTTATTTGCAGAGCATAGGTTCATGGAACACGTCTTGGTCTTGTCTATTGCCTACCTATTACGTATATCGCACATTACACTCTTCGAGTGTTCTACGCAGACTAAGTGAGGAGCCAAAAGAATCAGCCAAGTAAAAATAAACAATGTGATTTTTTTGGCTTCCACAATGCATATGTGTGCAGCAGGGCAGAAACACTTTGACTAGTCTTCTGACTAGCCCACAAGCTATCTCCCAGCTCCTATCTCCTCCTTAACACGAATTTCCTATCAAAAATACACAAAAATGCCATACCTTCTTTTTGTTCAGACAAATGTAGCTCTTCCAGGATATAATCATAATGTGGCACTACTACACCATATTACAATTTATGTAGAAAAATATCGAAAATATCCTCATTATGTGAATGCACAGAATAAACCATCATTTCTTGTTTCTGTAAAGAAAGCAAGAAGCTCGGGAACTTTTCTCAGTTTTAAATGTACCTTACTCTGCAGTGTCAGATAGTTTAGGACAATTACATGTAAACTAATGTTGTCCTCATTTTTTTAATGATTTAATTGGTTTTAATTGTTGTAATTCGAGTAGAATTAGAAACGGTATTTTCAATTATTAAGTAGCGTCAGCTACTTTATAAGAACGTTCATGCTGTCTGTCTATCTGTCTGTGACACGATATCGAGTGAACCTTAAATGTGGACTCAAAACATCTCAAACCTGAGACAACTGTTGTTGTTGTTCTGTCGTATATTTCACAAAGGTCATACATCAACATGTCCATTTTTTGTAATGCCACCAACTAAAATTTTGAATCGATATCACGCACTCAAGTTTTACGTCGCAATTTTGAATACAATATTTTAAAATAAGCGAATTTTCTAAACTATGTTGGGAGATGCGTTGTAAACTGTATTGCAGAATGTTTTTCAAACTCAGACTTTTTTACCCTGTTTGCAACAGTTTATTACCACGTGTAAGACACATACAGGTATGGGTATTGGTAAGAGAGCTTTCTCTCACGAGGTAATTACAAATTGGTGTGCATTGTCTAATGGTACTATTAAAAATTGAAATGCGTTAGGATATTAACAAAAGCATTCAATATAGAATTGTTAAGCAAACCAAAAGAGCCATGTATAGATATAAAAAAAGAAACAACATACGTCTGCAATTTCTCTTGTATCAGCACTTGTAAGCTTTAATTCATAACCTTGCTCTTTAAATACTTCAAGTTTGTTATTAAGTCACATAAGACATGAAATTATTGACGATTATAAATAGTAAATACATGGTGTAACTGCGAAAAAAGCAATGGTATCGCGCAATGTTACGAAAAACATTTTTTGGGTAACGTTTTGCATAGTTCTAATTTTACTTGTAACTACCTAATGTACTTGTACTTAAAAAGTCGAATGCTTGGAAACTGAAGTATTCCAGAAATATTTTGGATATCACAAACAATTACATTTTATTACATGGTACATAACTATTTTTGAGGAAGAAAATGAGAATGAGAAATAATAATAGAGTTTATAGATTTTTTGATAATAGATTTTTTCGTCATATTTAAATATAAACACAATCGGTCTAACAATGACTTCGTCTGCCGATAGAAGAGGTTTGAGTAGGTAATTTATGTAAGAGAAAAAGCCATGATCCAAATATGATAGAATGTAAATAAGTATTCTAAAGAAGTATCTATGTGTGAATCTATCTTAGAGATGAGTATAACGCTTGTACATATAAATTGTCAATTGAGAATACAAAATTTTCAGGTATACCACCGGTCTAACTACCGATAACCACACATGACTGACAAATTATAGGAGTTGATAAATAAATTACTTTGTTTGATTGGACGCAGCAAATGATTTTAGGAACGAGGGTTTCGTTTGTATTTCTCTGAATCCAAAAATGTACTTTCCATAATATCCTTCAAATTGTCGAGTTTTCTTCAGAGAAAATTGAGGAGAATCGTTGAATGACTAAACTTACTACATTATTGAAAAGTCAGAAGCTTACTATTATACAGCAAGATGAAATAACTACTGCAGTGTACAAAATGAAGGCTACTTAACAATAATACCAATTTTTGCATGTATAATGCACACACAAGTTGGGAGACATTTAGCACTACAAACACACCAGAACAAAAAAACTGCCGGGGGAATAATGATTGCACCAGCCGTCTAAATAGATTGACAGACGAGTTTGAGTCGTTCATTTATAACCACCAGGCCCGTAGCCAGGGGGGTGCTATGGGTGCTCAAGCATCCCCCAGATTATGTGAACTTACACTATATATTATTGGAATTTTTTTAAAAACAGGCCAAAATTATACAATTTGGCTCCAAAATAACAAAAAATAGGCAAATTTTTCGCGCTACGCGCGAATATAATGTGTTTCTGGTTCATTTCAACCTAAATTTTGCACCAACTTTTCGCTTTATAACCGCAAAATGACCGTTCAACCCGCTTAGCACCCCCCAATTTTCAATCCTGGCTACGGCCCTGATAACCACTACAGCTTTTATTATCATATATGTATTCACAGCCACAGGAAAATGTTGTTTTCTTGTCTCTGTCACAAGGTATGACATTTCCATTGTCAAAGCCTGCTAAATTAGAAGCAGCTGTTAATAAATATAGTATTTATATTATATGCCTCGTTAGTCGAAAGTGCTGCTCCATATAACCAATCGCCTTGATTAAGAAGCAAATATCTAGCAACTGCTGTAGTTTTACCCTTTAGCCACAAGAGTTCTTATTAACTTTGCTATGAAACTCCAATTAGGCAATTAATTTTATGCAATGATGAATTTAATATAATCTGAATTAAATTATCTCTCTTAATTACTTAAAATAAATACTATTAAATTTATTACATATTAAGTTCTACTTCTTACATAGGTAAACTTCTCAAATGTCCTGAAATTACAAAATGTAAGATAATTTACGAATCATTACGAACTAATCATTTAGGTATTTAACATGAAAATTGCTTGCAAATAGAACAATAATAATAACTAATAGTATAGTAGCAATTAAGGTATATCATTCCAGTCCAGTAAGGCTGCTATGCATAGGAGAGCCTACTCTTTTATGTTTAAACGGATAACACATGAGAGGACTTTAATATTTCTACAATTTTATTGCATCTACATTCTACATCTACCTGATATCCCATACAATAAGTTCCATGCAATCTCACGACGTCACGTACGACCTTATATACAACGAATAATCAAAACCGATATAGTGAAACTAATAGTGCTTTATTTTATTAATGCTCGTATCATGTTTTTAACTTTTGGAATTGATAGTACTAATAATTATTTAAGTGTAACAAATGCAATCACGTATCTGTTGCATTGCTTTAAGAGGATGACTTGCTACTTTGTAAGTATTCTGAGCCTGTCCATTACTGATTCTAAAGTAAATTGGAATGAATTCTAGTAGGTGGAATGAAGTTGTGCGAAATATGAGTAAGGTTATAAAGTGATGATATATGAGTACTAGGTATTCGTGGAGAAAGTTGAAAGTGTCAGAACAGACGGAAGGGACGGGAGAAAAGCGTAGGTAATAGGAATTGGACTGGGGTAGGATGAGGGATGGTCTTCTGATTTGGTCTCTTAGGAAGACTATTATATTGCATTGTACTTTTGTATTGACAATGATGATCTTTAGACATGAACCGAATTAGAGGATCCTGATTGGGATCATAATATCGCGAAATTGAGTTTGTTGTGAGAGTGTCAGACTAAGAGACAAATTCAATTTCGATGGTCGCACTAAACCCCAAAAGACTTGACATCTTTTCCCCTTTTCTCTCCTCCCGTCCTTCCTCACACAATCGCGTGTTTTCTCTGCAAAAGGAATAAGAACTGAGTTAGTGCTTCTAATGTTCCCGTTTCTTCTTTCGTCTCTGTCTCTATATATGTATTTATCTGAACAAGATCTCTGGGCACTACGCACGCAACCCATACACGAAGAATGGAGACTCAGATGAGAAAACCAAGTCTCAGAACAATAAGGCAAAGCCACACAAGGCAAAAGAGACTCTTATTTTTATACTCCTTTCGAATGATGTACGCAGTGATAGCACATAGTAGTACAATATACAAAGGCAACTGACTTAGGTAAGAGACACATGATTGAATGTAACAAAGAAAAACAGTACAGAATAGTGCCATATATAGGGAGTGTAGTGTGTTTCCAAATTCTTTTTCTCTCCGTCCTGAATTGACTTGACTAACTAAAAGCACACCAAAGAGAGAAAGTGGTAAGGAATGAAGAAAGAAACACAGATGCGATACAATGTCAGGTCTTGCCACTGCCAACATTATACATTATAGAACTAACTCAAGACAAATACAACGTCTTAAAAGAGAAACAAGGATTCCCCACTTCCAGAAGTATAAAATACACGGCTACTACTACTATTTATATTTTATACATATCTAGGTTACAGTAGGTAGGTGGTACGTTTTAGTGAGACATAGTGGAATACCGATAGGTAGGTACTGATAATGGGTAGCGTATTGTAGTGTGGTTAAGTAAAAGCGTAACCAGCAAAAACAGTTATGTTTGAATTGAATTCAAAGACGAGCATCTGTTGTATACTCTTCTTTTCCAAAAATGACTTTCTACGGTTTACTGAGCATTCGGATGGTGGTGGTGGTGGATTTCGTGTGTGTAGAATTGCTATATAAAATGTTTTAGTTTGGTGGTTGAAGAACGTCAAAAGAATTTACTCAGTGATAAGTCAATCTTATTTCCTTTCTATTGATTTGATAGTCACTCTTCCACAATACGTCTCATTTCTCTACTCAATTCAATTTTTCCATGCTCTTTTCTTATTCAATTATCCAGAGAACTTATGACAGTATAACTTGACAAATTGCCCACAAATAAACTATATTTCTTTAGCCGAAGCAAATAAACAACAACAACATAGCAAATTAATATGGAATGATTTACAAAGTGCTTCGATAATTTGTAGTGTCATTGTAAGATTTGTAAATAATAATGTGGCCGTCTATGGTCTGGTAAAAATATTGCAGGAAAGTGAACGTAAAGTAATTTAATTGGCAGTGACCGCTCCCATGACATATACCTATAAGCATAAAATAATTTTCATCTCATTTTTGCTTTGAGACTTGGATTAACTTGGAATGAGAACAACCACTTGGAGTATAATTACATGTAACAATTTCCTACTCATATCGGTATATCTACTAATTGAGTGTTTTACCGGAAATGTGTGCAGAAGTATTAATTATGCCTTACTATTACACATTCAATATTCTCCTACTGCTACTTAAACCATAATAACGGCTAACTTTTTGAACAGAATGAATATTAAATGGAAAATACAAAACATGCCGGATGATAAAACTTTGCTTTTCGTTGAAGCACTAAAAATTACATTGAAAACTTATGTGGCTATGTGAAATAATTTGTGCTTTAATAGTGGATAATGATATACTTTAATCTGAGATGTAGATTGACATTTCACAATCCGAAAGGTGGTTATTATACTACTGCTGTTTCTGTTTCCTAAGTTAATGATACTCAGAAGCAAAAGAAAGCAGAAAACAAAATACAAAAGTAGCGCAAATGACTAATTACTGTTTGCTTGGTGTATTACTTTTACCGTGCCTACTTATTGACTGAGACTGCTGCCAGTATAAAAAAAATTGTAAATATAAAAATGTAAATATCCTGCCTAATGTGCATACCAATGCCGTAGATTTTTTAAACATGTCTACATGATTTAAGAAAGCTTTCAAAGTCGCCAGTCAATAAGACGAAAAATAAACTAAAAATTTCTGTTTGAGATTCTACAGTAAGCATCTTAAATGCTTGTCAACTTTAACGGAATCAATACGTGTGAGACTGGGAGTCTCTCTCAAGAAGTAATTTGTTTCAAACAATAGATCGTAAAACAACATTGAGTTTAGATTGAGTAAACATAATTTGAACAACTGATTGTAAATGTGTAGGGAAGGGTAGGTTTCTTTCGCCTTGGGTGTTTATAGCGTACCTACATAAATGTATCATCCGAATCTTGGATAAATTATATGGTGATTTGATCGTAACAGTATTATAATGGAGCCGGGAAATAAATTACGAACTAAGGATGTGTTTCATTCGGAGGCAGAGTGACTGATGTGTATATATTTATTATGATGACTACCATTGAGAATGAGTAACTCTTCAGGGGAAATGAAAACATGGCCATTAGATATCAGTGGAGTATCTTAAGGTATTTGTATTGTATCCGTCTTTCTTCTTGCTCAATACTATAAAGAAGAAATGTTTTGTAAGAAATTCCACTGCACTGGTAAATTGGTTTACTGGGATTTCCCAAGGGATTCAACGCCTTGGAGTGGCACAACACATGTAGAATGAAGCTACCTATCCCGATATTACAGCAGATATCCGTCTTGAATCTGTAGATACAAAGATATAGCCGTGGCAGTAACAGGGGAAGCTTAGGACGACTGATTTGAAGAGTCAGGGAAGAGCAGTGGTTGTGTCAGTCTGGCAGTAAAGTACGGGAAAGTGTCTTCCTTCACAGCATTGCCTAACAAGGTGAGTTTTCTCATGAAGTATCTCTTCAGCCCGTCCATCCTGACAGTTGGTGTTGTTTGAGACACGGTAAACTAAGCGAACTAAACCCGTTGACTAACTTCCGCTCGTAAACTCACTAACCATTTGCCAATCGTTTCACAGAAATTCAAGATTCAGCTCAGTCCATTACAGCAATTCATTGCAGCCCATTTTTCTGCTAAAGTCCCCTCGGTACTCTCACAGCTGACTTGACTAGTAGCAGTACTGTACGCACAAGACAAGCTATTCCTTTTCGCTTTTCACTCATTTTTGCATCCTTAACTTTCTCCTATACACTTTCTAGAAGTATGCAGTCTTCACTTCCTGTTCTGTACTGACGAGGATTATCCGACAATAACTAACTGCAATACTCCGCAATGCACGGCGGAGAGAAATGTAAAGAAACTAAATAAACGGAAAGAGTGGAAAAATTGAGGAGTCTTTGAAATATGCTGGAGTAGTAAACTTCTTCTTCTGGACTATTACGTACGTTCTTACTTCTTACCTACTGCAGATTTTGTAAACCCAACGCCACTAGCACCACCATCAGTACAAAAGAGGGAATAAAAGTCTCCAGTGGCTGCCTTCTATTATTCACTAGTTTCGTGACGGAGTTTTTCCAGAAGCAAATGGGGTAGGAAAAGAGATATATATATTTAATACCATACATTATATGTATTATGATATACAAGTACTTTGTACCGCATCATTTCAAAGAAGTCTTACATATACATACTAACAGTATGACAGAGGTGTACTTTTATAGACGAGACTAACTAAGCAAATAGTAAATCCATTGGAGTTCGTAGAACTTCCTGAAATAGATGTGAATGAAGATGCGTTGTATATTGAGTTGTGAATGTGGTTTGGGTGGATGATGGAGATTTTACACTCAGGACTTTCATCTGTCGGCTATTTGTGTCTTGTCATGTCGGCTAGTGCTGGAAAAGAAACTATGCACACACAAATAGTTACAAAAGCTAAAAAGGACAGATTGTGCTCACTCAAGACAAGACACATTTGGGAATTCCTCCGTTTCAAATCACAGCAGACAATGAACTGTTCAAATTCCATTTTTTACTTTTCGCACTGCATCAGCAGCAAGGCATTGACATTTTTACTAGCCAGAAGTTGCGTATCAACGTTTTCCCCCTTCTTAAACTCCTAATACCAGTGCTAATGGTGAACAGGGGATTTTTACCGGGCATTTTCAAAAGAGGCAAACGAATTGCACACAGCATTGTAGCATAATTTATTCTGCGGAGTGAATTCAACAGCAGTAGTGTACAAAGTAGTTGTTCATTGCAGTTTTTGAGAGAGAACGTGGAAAAGAGTGGTTTGGAGGACAAGGAATACGGGAAGACAGAAGGATGGCGGAATGAGAATGATGGCAGTGCGGCTCTTTGCGGACTCGAAGAAACCAAACGTGGGAAGAAAATGAAATAGTTAACTGCATAATGCATGTGAGTAGCGTAGTGTGAGTATTCCATGGGGTCTCTTGGAAACGCTGATCCTCAGGGATAACTCTTTCCTGTCCATGCATTTTGCACTCATGTTTTACAAGACACTAGAGAAATGGGCCTGACACCAGTTGCCTACTAAAGGTTTCCCAAGCCACCATTACAAATTGTAACACTATCATGTATCCCTATCATTTCACTTCTTTCTTTTCCACCACCACCATTTCACTCCACACACGGACATATCCTTCTGCACCAACGGTATCTGTCTCTATCTCTCCACTACCCGACGGAATGCCAACGCCAACCCAAAAAAAGAAACGAAACGTAAGGCAAGCAATATCTGCTATCTCTTTCTTCGGAGTCACTACACCGCCAATGACTATCGCTGTATGTGCTCTGCCGGATTTTCAGCCCCGAATTCTGAATACTGACTCCTGTTAGCTGCTAAAGTTCTAGTTGTTCTAGTTCTACAGATACTACTGCTACTCCAAGTAGCATTTCTTGTATTTCATACCTATACATTCTAAACTCGATCTCTTCAGCCGTTTTCCCTTTTCATTTTTCCCCGTCCGTTTCTTTGCATTCAAATCGAGAGGAAATTCTTGCCGTTTGTCTTGACTCTTCAAACTTTCTAAGCAGCGCACCTATTTTCTCCTTTTATATTCTATTCTCACTGCCATTGTACGTGTCTTTTCTCTTTTTTCTACGATTACATTACAGGGAATATTACTGTATCAAAGGATTCTTCAGTCACAATTATAAAACCTATGAAATTCTCAAAATGACAAGAAAATCATCATGGGAATGAAACTTGGCGTTTTAAAATACACAAATATTTGAAACGTGATTTTATTTGCTACTATGAACCTCTGTCACTAATCTTCAAATTTTATGGTTTTTATTCATTTTGAACGTATTTTGGAATAATGGTACTTTCTTTCTGATTCATCTTCTTTCTTGGGAATCTCTTAGGTATACACCTACTACTGTACTACTGTAAGTAAAGAAAGTAAAGGTAACTACTATATGCAATTACCAATAATATTGTCGTGAAATATATTTATTTAGGAAACTGGAGCTGGACAAATAAGATAATCCAAGCTGAGGCGATGTTACTAAACTGGAGTGAGGAGAGACCTTTGGACATCATCTTGAGGATTATCAGACTGAGTCCTTCAATTTCAGCGACTGAGTCATTACTCCCAGCTCTCGGCCACGAAATCCCATTAGAGTTACCACATATGTTGGCTCGTCATTAGATTTCTTCCACTCTTGTTTCGTTTCAATGTCTCTTTCTCCCTGACTTTCCTTGCAGTCTACTTTCCATTAGACAAAGCTAAAGATCCAATCAAATTTTCAGCTAAGCTTCCTATGACTTTTCTGCTCTGCTCCGAAATGCTTTCTCCTCTTCTATTTCCCTTCGCCATAACCGAAGCACATGGTACGTACTAAGTATGAACGGTATACAACTCACCGAAATACGAACCGAACTTTGAGAGCTGGCTTGAATACGGCTTTACGTGTATTTAGGTTTGAGTATTATTCCTAGCAGCTTCTCCAGTCGCACACCAGCCCTTGCCTGACAAAATACAATTCTTCCCCCCTCCCCATTTGATTCCCATTTAATGTCGACAAGGTTTCACTCCTTTCCATTCTATTTCACTGTACATTGTGTATTCAACAAGGCTCTTCAATTAAAATGCCTGATGACCGTAATGAAGTGGAAATGAACCTATTTTGCTCCGGATATTGCCAATAGCTCCCATTCGTTTGACATTTTTAATATCCCGTCTCAAATAACGAATATTACAATATGTTCTATATTAACCATTTATTATTGCAACTGTTTAGCGCACAATATTCATACCTACTGTTTCCTTTCTATATTTTATAACTATAATAATGTATAATATAGGTATTGAATCTTTTTGCAAGTAATAATGTTCATTTTGAACAGGTATACCCTTACATTACTGACGGAATTTACACGTAGCACTGAATAGTAATAAAACATTATATAGGCAGTTATTCATAACCGTAGTCATGAAACATTATTTTATGAATTCCTATTTCCATTACTACTCAACTGGTGTCACCCACAAAATTACACTTGCTAAGGTTCTTTTATTGCTCCACACAAAACCAATTAAAAGTTCCACTTTAAAACAGAGTGTGAGAATTTATAACACTTCCGAATATCTGATGAAGCATGTATTTCATTCAACTATAAACTATTTGAAATATCTACAACCAACCAACGAATGTTAAGTACAGTACGTAACCTTTTTTGTCACTTAATTATTATTACACATCATAATAAAATTTTATGCTTATATAAGAACGCTTCCTTTCCTTAAAGAGACATTGTGAAATGTTCGTCATTGTATTGTCAAGCAGTTTTTAACGATTCCATTTTGTGACATTGATTGGATCACAATGACGGTACATCAGCCCTGTCAACAAGACTGACTTGGGAGTTTCTATAATTAAATAGCAATAACGAAAAGTAATGAAGGGCTGATTGAATTCTTGGGACTTTTCATGCGATAACTCATTTAGGTTAAATAGAAGTCGTATTTAATACGAAGTGACGGTCATGGTGTTTTATCAGTCTTGTCTACGAAAGCCTTTGAAACAAAATCTAGTTATATATTGAATTGAGTCATTAAAATTGAATTATCAGTGGTTATTACATTTGGCAGTTTAAAGAAGTCTAACCCTGAATTTACAGTTTCGTATGGAAATCTAAAACTTGAGACCATAGCTGGCTTCTACATTTTTATTGCTGGAATCACTCAGGATCAGTTCATGTTTGCTACTGAAAGTTTACATTTGGTATGAAATATAAATGTGTTCACACATTGGATTGTAGTAATGCTCTAATTCCTTGATGGTAAACTTTGGAATAGTAAGCCATGCAGAATATTAGGTAACTATTGTGTAAAAAAGTCATTTATTCCTATCCGATCCACCTTAGTCCATTGTCATTTTATTGATTTAATTTTTTGAGGTCATATTTTCTACCTTAATGTCGTACTTATGCACTCTATAATATTATTTTATTTGTAAGTAAATCCAGAGTGCCATCGTGTAAATTCAAGCAAAGTCTATTATAAACGTAAAACCTAAAACGAGCGAGTAGATTCGAGTAATGACACATGAAAAATGTAAGAATAGTAGCAGTGCGACGAAAACTTTTGAATGTGTAAAGTTGTGAAAATAGAAAAGTTTTGTGGCTTTTATTTAACACACATTAGAGTAAGATGGAGATGTGATGGTGATGATGATGATGATTAGAAAGGATGACGAGTCTGAATGTGATGCAACTAATGACCGCAAAAAGGAAGTCAATTTTTTGTATTATTATTATTAGAGTGAGACGAAGCACCGAGGCTATAGATAGATATAGAATGAGAAGAATAAAGGAAGAAACAGAATGAAGCATTATTATTACATGATGATGATTTGATTGTCATAAAAGTCGTAATATTATACACTCTGTGAAAGAGAATGGAAATATGACATGCCATAAGGTCTTAGTGTTTCATGCATCCCGGTGAGATGTGAGCTGGTGGAAGTAAGTACTCGGAGCGGTGGAAGAAGCCACGTCAAGTCGAGACAAAGTCAGTGAGTGTAAAACTTTATTAAGGTAGGGAATGGGTGGCAAGAGTTTCAATTTGTTCCGCTTGTCACTTGAAACATGATGAAAAACAAGTTAAATGGCTTTCTTCTTTTCTGGAGTAAAAGGCAAGAACACAATATTATCTTTACGATAGGATTATATCTAAGAAGAACAACTTGTCTGGCGAATGTCAATGTTTATAACCATCGGGCTGAACATATTGCTAGCCATTATTTCAAACATATAACGGGTTACAATGTTACACTACCAGCCGATCAAATTTCTTTGAACACAATGGATTTACTCTCCCCTTGATACATTACCGCCACCAAATTACAACCTCCGCTTCGGACTTTTCAACTTCGATGCTTGCTCCAGCACCACTCACTTGCTCCAGTTCATGAACCATGCAAACTTTCTTTTGAACACTTGTCTCTCCGTTATTTATAACTATTTCAATTCACGCAACACAAGATATACGCACATCTAACCCATTTCAAAAAAATCAATACAAAAATACGCAATTGTGCAGGTAATTGTCAATTGTAATATTTCCATGTATATTGATAATAGCCAAAATTTAAATGAATGCTCTACTTATAGATAAAATAAGTTGGTTATTTATCAAGTAACATTGCAATGTTGAAGTAAAAAATCAAGAAAATGATACTAGAGTCATAATAATCGCATTTACATTTCATACTTTATCATCATTACTTCAATAAAATTAAATACATTTTAATAGTTCGTTGTATATCTTTACGTTCAAACAAGAAATTGAGAAAATTTTCATAGTTTGTCATTTTATAATTTTCCATAAATATACTATATTTGCCGTAATATTGTGTTACTGTTACATTCATTGAAAAGGTGAGATATATATTAATATTTGAGCAAACACAATTTTCACTTTTCTTCGTAATATTATTATCTGCTGCGAAGCAATAAAAACGTGCGTCGTATTGAATGTAGCAACTGCTACATTCAATATCTACAGATATTTGCCCTCGGTTGTAGATTCATACTCCAGTCAACCAAGTCATGATCATCTGTCATAGTTTTGACAGTAAATACACTCCCACTTCATTTTACCTTAGGTTCATTGTACACAAGGATTGATTGTTAAAAATAAAATACCTTTCAAACACTTTAATACCTACGGGTTTGTACACGTGCTACATCAAATGTATACAAGTCAATTTCTATGATGTAATCTCTGTAGCGCTTAATATGATGTTATTACTATTACTACATTATTATTAACTTGCTTCCACTTTAATTACATGACACTTTCCCACCCGGTTCTTATTAATTTCCTCAATCTTTTGTAATTGGATTCATATGGCTAAAGGTACCATTCAACAACATTTGCCATGTTCTTTATAAGCACCAATTTTGTACACAGATAATCCTTTTATACAGAAAACATGACATTAAATTGTTACACAATGCTACTTTCATTAACCCAAACCTAAATTGGATTTAAAAATACATCGAACTTGGATTTGCCTTTATGATTCGCACTATAGTGGATTTGTGCACACACGCAAAGACAGTCAGACAGAGACAGACACGAAATTACAAGCTAAAAGAGCTCAAAAGTTTGCTCTTTATATAAACTACCTGAATGTGTGCTCATAAATATAATATACTCATTTGCAGTAAACAAATGAATGAAAATCCCGATACATCATTTGACAGCTTTTTTTGCTTTAGCAAAAACCTAATATAATTTTATACAAAATTAAAACAAAACTGTGTTTAAATTCCTCTAACCAACTGAGAAACATGAAAAATCTCATTTCTAGTATTTATTACTGTTTCAGTCATTCATACGTGTCAGTATGCGCAAGAACCATGTAATGTCCGTTTACAACCAGGTAGGCAAAAAAGCCTAAGAATACAAACTACTGAAACTACTTGTAACGTAACGCAGGAGGTATAAGGTTCGGTTTGAATTTATCATTGCCATTCTCGCAACGCCCCACAAGACTGGAAGTTCAATTATAATTATAATAGTATGGCGAGATTATCTTTTTGTAAATTGCAACCATAGACACAGAGTAACTGACAGTTGGAGAATGAATAGCTTTTTATGTCCAGGTACTACAGATACACATAGTATAAATATACATAGCTACTCTAATGAAAGCTATAGCAAGCTCGATTTCATTTCACTCGTGTTGCATTTCATTGTAAGCGTCTCGGCACCGTTTTGTAGCAGTAATTGTAAGAACTACTTTCCCTGTGTTGTGTATGTGTAGTGAGGGTGATTCAGGCGTAGCAGAATGTTGAATGAAAGTAGAAGTGAAGGAAAAGCGACTATAGAATGCATAGCTGTTGGCTACAGAAGAAACATAATAAGCTATTGGATTCAGAGTCTACATGACAAGATGGTAGAAAGGGACGGAAGGTAATTAGAGAATAGGAAAATTTATTTGCAAAGGCAGACGGATCAGAAGCCATTAATGGTGCTAAAAGAAGGCAGAAAGAAAGGCTTCCCAGCTAATTATCTATAGGAGAAGACAGATAGCTGACAGACATCCACAAGAGCCAACGCTAACTCACACAGCTCGAATTACTTACTTTCTCTCTGAACACATCAATGAATAGCCCACTATGTGTACAACCACCATTTCTACTACTACTACTACTACTACTACAAGCCTTGTCTTACCTTTCCCTTTCATGTACTGGCCCTGTCCGACTCTTCTTTACATTACTTACAACTCACCATACACCCGCAACCTATATTCAGGTTTCGTAACACAATTACATAACTACCCACACATATTATAATTATAACAATACAATCCACTACTATTAAACTATGAATTGCTGTCAGAATGAATGAAGGCATAATAAATGCCATGTTGTGATAGTATTACCACGACTATTTGTATGTACTAGAAAGTATGTTGGTTGAGTTGCACAATATTTACGTGTTCAAATATTTATTATAGATGCATTGCCTTATACAAATGTGTTACTTTTTTGCATCTTGCTACTGTGCGTTTTTAGTTCACCCTCTCAGACCTCTTTTATTATATGGACCACCTACATATAAATTTCCTATATAAACGTGGTTATTTTTCTGCATTAATGTATAGGTATAGGAATACTGTGTATTTTAGGGCTATTATATGGGGGTAGGTGAATGTAGTAGTGGGTTTATTATCATGTTACATAATATGGTCGTCGTGCGTAATGTAATAGTAACTTAATGTTATGTAGTCCTGCTAATAGTAAGTGCGAGAAGGGAAATGTGGGAAAAGAGTCCAAATGGAGCAAGAAAGATAAAAATAAAGTATAATATATCTATCTATACCTATACAAGTCTTAGAAACCTGGATACAAGTTCCACAGAATGTTTTATACACAGAGCCAAGTGAAGCAAAAGCAACTGGGAGTATTTCGCTTGACTTGACTCAGAGAGGAGAGGTTCTTTCGAGAAATATTATGTGTGAGAATATTTCAATTCAAATTCTACTACTGAAATAATAATATATTGTGAGTATAGACAAAACTTTTTATAACATTTTTTACCAGATATAATTTTACAGAAGTATAAATTGATTATTTGTTAATATTTATCACATTATTAGTTGAGCCTATGTATTGTACTGATTTAATTATAATGATTAGAATTCCAATTGAAGTAGTTTGTCTGACTATTGTTAAACATAATGATACTGAAATTGTAATTATCAAAAATTAATTTTTTTAAGAAAGATAAATTTTAATTTTGTAAATCTTTCATAGCAAAAACTTGCGAAACACACTGTAAATGTGGGGTGTAAGTAGTCGGATTTCTGTTGGATGGATGCAACTGCTATCATCAACTGTAATGGGAGAGAAATCTACAAAACGTGGTAAAAAATAGAGGAAAGGTGATGAGGGTGTATTTACACATTTTGAGAACATCATATGAACAACCACACAGCATAGCATTACATTATGATACTTGCGGCAGTGGTCGTAGAAACTGCTTATGTGTGTAACTCTATAGGGAAAGCCAAAAAAGCAATGCATGTGTATTGCGACTGTTAGAAGTTGCGTATATAGGGACATAGAGAAGAAACGGCTAAAAAGAGCAGAGAGAGAGACAGACAGACAGACGAAGAAAACAGGGTAAGTCAACTAAGTAAGTCTTAGGAGAACATAAGAAGCCTGATAGAGTCAGATAAAGTTTTTCTTGTGTAGGCCACAGAGAAAATCCAACTGTAAGTTGTCATATCAAGGGAAAACACACTTTCATGCAGTCTCTCTCTCTCTCTTTCATATTATCTCTTGGATGGATGCAACTCTTTTCTTAAACACCAAATGTCTACATTTTTCCGACTTTAGCAGCTAAATCAGAGTTTCTCCAATTGGGACTTGAGGTCCGAAACAAATTCGCTGCTGCAATATGCTTGTTCTAGATTTCTCGTAGTACTTCCACGTTTACCTTCAGCATCCCCAATTTCCTCCTCAGACTCCTCGAATTGCTAAACACAACATAAACATTATTTCTACACTATTTACTGCATTTAGGTTAAGTGAAGTGTTTCTACTTTACTGACCTGCTAAGCAAAACTTCTACTTTACCAAAAGCTAATACTTTCTGTGAGAACTAATGTTGCTACCCTTTCATATGAAAAGTATTTACACGTGATGAACTTGTATTCTTGGCTTTCACACTATCAAAACACAAAATTTCTATTTTCTGATTTTTCTGAAATTGCAATTTTTGGTTTTGAGACTTAATTTTTTCGCTGTTCGTCTTGTACTTTTAATTTTTCAATCTCAAGCGGTGTAATAAAATTCTCTTCTTCTACAACTAGAATAAGACAATATTATTTGTACTTTTCAGTAAAGTTCCTGGAACAACAGGAAAAGATTCTCAGGACATTTCATGTAATGAGGGGGCGGACGGCTTCCTTTGGTAATATTACATTAAATGGTTCACTTTAAAACTAGAGATTGTCTGCTTTAGCAGTCACTGAGAGCAGGAGGGGGTAAAACAAAATCCAGCATAGCTTTAAGTCCAGGACAGTATAAATGCAGAAATCTCTTT
Source organism: Pogonognathellus flavescens (assembly GCA_019776165.1). NCBI lineage: Eukaryota > Metazoa > Arthropoda > Collembola > Entomobryomorpha > Tomoceridae > Pogonognathellus > Pogonognathellus flavescens. The sequence goes on from JABASD010000215.1 coordinate 100,111, forward strand.
GTAATGTAATCATGGAAAGTCAAGTGAACGAAGGCGTTCAGATATCGCGAAATGAATTTCTAATGTGTGTGTTCTGGATATATAACTATTTCCTTGTTCCTGTGTGTGTAGTATGTGTGTACTACAACAACTTGCCATTAGTAGCAGTAATAGAAGAACAAGTCTCACACCAGTAGCACTGAATGAATTAAGGTTAGAGCGAAATAATGAGGAACTGCCAGCTTATAGCAGAGTATTACAGAGGGTGAATACTCCTATTTTGTTCACTTTAAAAAATGAGGTTACTTAACGAATCCTTCGCGAATGAATAGCTGCAATGTTTTCAATATGTTCTCCAGATC